>OMPJ01015062.1:0-37724 GCA_900312935.1 Carapus acus | reverse complement strand
GTACATTTTCGGTACAGTATGGGAACAAAATGCAAAACCATTTTCTTCCACAGCGTGTTGTTTATTTAACCAAAAATTGTCAATAGCATGTTTGAAGTGTTGCACGAAACATAGCCGACCTCAGTAAAACAATGACGACATACCACCTTCGTTTTATCCACTTGTTTGTTTTCGTCGCAGGTTTTCACTGGGAAACCAAAGTGCTCCCAGACGGGTGATCTTAACGACAGGGGAGGATTTTCTAGCTCCGGTTGGTCGCTAGCTTCAGACATAATGTCCAAATTAAATCAGATAGTTAGACGCGTGGACCTCGCAAAACTGTTTTGAAGAGTGCAGGAAAGGCTCGACTGATTGGTTCGCCGTGCGACGTCACCTCCACATGGTCACAAGAGCACGAATCAGGAAAGAGTTTCTCAATAAATATGAAAACACCTCCCCTTTACTACTCCAATCACGTACAGGTCTCTAATGAATATTAAGTAGCCACATGTGACAGGCACAGAACAGGCGCAGCACGTCTCTAGGTCTGTGATTGCTGCATATAAAAACAAATAAACGGACTGTATTCGTTCAGTACAGCACTGTACCGTACCGAAGGTCTTTTCGGTACGGTTCGGTACGAATACAGTGTACCGTTACAGGCTTAGTGTGCATACTTCCATGTGTGTATTTGTAAGAGTTAAAAGTATCAAATCTTCTATGTTTCCAAACCAGTGTGCCGCAGCACACAAGTGTCCCGTGAGAAGTCATTAGGTGTGACGCAGTACGGCCCCCCCACCGCCTGCCTACATTTCACCGCCGAACGCAGAAAGATAGTCGGCATCTCACAGCCGAATGCAGGATGGTGCCGTGACATGACTGACGTAGACAAAAAAAAAAAGTCAAAAAACAAAAATGTCACTATGTTCAAAGAGTTGACCTCATTAAGCAAAACCATTGTCATTTTTGGATTCAGCACATCAAAATGATCCAAAATCAGCTAGAACCCTTCAATAATAAATTTCGTGTTAAGCAGTGTAATCAATGCTAAGAAAACATTGCTTGTGTAATACCACCACTATGGAATGTTTGTGAACAAACAAAGGGCTTGTGAAGCGTGTAATCATATTCACCTTGACAAGATATTTTTCCCATCTGTCTGCTGATACAGACTTGCCGATCTTCCTCAGCAACTTGACATGAAGATCAACCAGCAACTTTGGAACTGAGGAATAGGCAGAGAAAGACAGTTACTGCAGTGTCAATGCGCTGAAATCACGGCAGCAGGTAGACTGCTGTACACGCTGACCGAGCTTGGAGGGGAAAACTAGAAAGATCCACCCTGGAAGAATTACTGTACACCAGGGGTCATCAACATTTTTGGCACTGTGAGCTACTTATAGTACCCTGAGTGACACAAAGGGCTACTTGTGATGAATTTCCTCATTTCTTCAGAGGTTGATAACCCTAACCCTAACCCTCACTTTCAACTTATGTATAGCTCTACACAGTATTTATGAACCATCATAATTCACTCAGAGACAATAATTCAAAAATAAACTCTCAATGAAGATTCCTTAAAGATTGTTGCTAGTCTTAGACTAGGCAATGAGGGCTACTCCATAGGTCCTTGAGGGCTACCTGGTGCCCGCGGGCACCACTTTGGTGACCCCTGCTGTACACCATTACATCAATTGCACAGAAGTTGAAAATAATGTGTTCCTCATTCAAGGAAACTGGCAGTAAATTCCCCCTGACACAGTCTAAGCTGAAGCACTTAGGCTTATGATAATGTGGCAAATGTTTTATCAGTTCTAACCAAACATATACTAATGAGAAAAATGCAATATTTGCAATGCATGCACATTACATTATCTTACTATGCTGCTCACGTCGATCGAGGTTTTCACACATTTTATCTTTCCATTCATTTTGGAGCAAAATATGAAAAATGACAGCTGCAACTACGTGTGTGCAGTATGTATGTGCTGAATTTCCCTGCATTGGCATGGACACTTTTTAGATGAAAAGTCTAACCCTAACCTCAATTTCATTACGTGACCATGGATGAGTAAACTAAGGGAAAGTCAGACACTGAATGATCCAGCAGGCTCTCTCACCTTTTTTTGTCCACAGGTTTCACTGGGGAAAGTAATTCGTTCAATGAATCGCCTCAGACGACACGCATGCGCATAAACGCGGCAGCAAATAGTGTCAAGTTAACTGCAGTGAGGCGCTCAATACGGAAATCTTTTTTTGTTGATAAACTTTGCTACGACGTCCTTCTAAATTGTTACGATCCAAATGAAAACATAAATGGCAATGTTTAAAACCAACAACCGTTTATTGCTGATGTAACGCGTTCTCAATCAAAATCGTGATTGAATCACTCGTCCCAACAATCTCGTACTGTGAAAAGTCCAATCGGAAGTCAGTATTATTTTGCCAATTACGGCGCTGCCTGATGGGACCACTTGCATGGTGTGCCAAAATAATGATACTGTCAATAAAGCTCTTTATTATTGCACATCAAAGACGACGCTTTCTCCCGACACAATGTCAAAGGGCTAAATGATCTACATAAAGAAATGACACGATCTGTGCGTCGCATTCACACTTAAACGCACGCTCATTTTCTGCGCAGCAATAGGAGTAACGTTCCAGACAGATAAAGGCTGTTAGAGATTTTAAGCACAATTCAAAAACGAAACACTAATAAGAAACCAACATCAATTTCAGCAATGTAATCGAATATACTCTTTGCATGGAACACATCCAGGTTACCCGCTACGAATAAGTACCACGTGGAGCCGATAATGATAACTTTGACGAGCGCAAAGGTGAGAAAAATCACACAATAACACACAACTAGCTAACACAGAAGCTAGCTTGCTAGCATGGTACCATTATCGTTAAGGCAATGGTGAAGTCTCTCCTCTTCCCAGTTAGGTGTGCTATTTCCCGTCCTACCTGAGGATGAGTCCTGCAGATACCGCTCCAGCTGAGGAAAACTGAGCTCCGGTAAATCCAATAACACGCCGTAACGCTCTATAAAAGAGCAGATAACGGCATAATTTGGGCACAAACCGGGGAAAGAATTCGCTGTTGCCGCCGAAGCAGCCATCTTTTCCACTCCACTGTCAAGCTGGCATAAAGAACATATAATTTGGTTTCTCAATTTTTCAAAATAAAGTCTTTGTAACTCGCCAAAAAATACAAAATACGAGGTTGAAATCGATAAAGGATAGAAAGGTTAGAAAGTACAATACAAATAAGAATATAACAGAAGTTTCTCAATAAACTTTATTTCATACCATTTATCATAATAACATTACTATATCCTTTGAAGAAGATATTCCCTCCCTCTGTTTTCCGTATGGAATTATATAACAGTAATGTTATTTCATGAGATGTAATTTAATCTAAGACACGTAGAACCACATTTACTGACACAAATGCATGTGCTAAGGTATATTATGTGTCTCGTTCTGCCATATATTCTTTTTACTTTTCTTTATTATTCAATACTACTCTTTTCCCAGGCAATCACCTATAATATAAGATTTCCGGGTTTTGGGGCAAAAATCATCCCCGCCTTGGTCTTTTCTTATTACGAGTATCTGCAAGAGACCCGATGACGGCCCACAATCCACCGCGCCAACAAAAACACCGGAAACATTCTTAACTTCAAACTAAGAGCATGTGCGTCGTTTCGTGGTGTCCCTGCCGTTGAGGATGCCCTCATAATTGCTCTGCTATTCCCAACTCCATTGAATAAGGGCTGCGGGTCATTATCTCCATGCATTCACCTTCCAAAGATATATTTAACGCTGTCGAGTTGCAGCAAAACGTAGCAAAATTCTTTTTCGGTCAAAATGGCTTAACCAAATGACTGTTTTAATATTCCAAAGTCTGTAATGCTGTCTTTGAAAGATGAAGAAAGGAAATGACAGAACCTACTTTGAATTTCTCTGTAAAACATGCAGAAGGGATCAGTGACATTTTGATGGGTAGTGTGTTCATTCATGATGGTTCAATGACACAACACCTGGTATGCCAGGCCTCCTGGCCTGTTGCTTGGAATACTTTGGACGTCAGATGACTTTTCAGCAGTTGTCAGTGTCCTGTCATGTAAGGGGTGTGTGACTGCAACAAATATTGTTTGTTTTGAGACACTGACACACTTAACTATGCAAGTATACCTGAGATGCATTCGTCAGTCAGGTCTTCACTCACTCAGCTGACATGAGGTTGATACAGTACGTTAGGCCTCCTGACAGGCTTACCACTGGAGGGTTGCCCCACAGACACTTGTCTAAGTCAATGCAAGGCAAGTCAAGGCCACTCTCATACCTTAAGATTTCGTGCGATTTCATTTACTTTGTAGCAAAAAGCTGTATGTTTAAAATCATTGAGTGGGTCTGAGGGCAGAGCGGTTTATCTCCACTGATTTTGTCTCTTCTCATTCCTCCTTCTGCTGCCCCCTGCAAGGGTTGCCACTGCTGATTTGTTGTTGTCAACTTCTACTCTTCACCTGGGCAACTGACACACCAATTATCATTATGTCCTTTGTCCCCAAATTCACGAACTTAGTCTGTCGTCTTCCCTTTTTTTTTTGTTCCGTCAGCTCAATCTTCAACATCTTCTGTCTAGTACATCCACTTTTTTTCTTCAGAACGTTACCAGGCCATCTTAATCATCCTTCTCTCACCTCATCTTTGTCCTGCCCACCTGAGCTGTTCCTCTGATGTGCTCTCCCCTGATGCAGTCCAACATGGTTACTCTCAACAGGACCCTCAGTATCTTCATCTCTACCATGTTTAAGCCACAACATCATGGCAGGCGTCATGACCACTTTGCCAATTTCCCTTTTAGTCTGGCTGCTTCTGCTCCACGTGCTTGTTTAAACTAAGCCCTTGTCCAATACATTGCGTATTTATGCAAACATATGTTATTGTTGAGCATTGACTAATGTGTCTGTGAAATGTTCTGACAGTTTTTTGCATAACTTGTTCTCTTAAAGCTTCAGCATAGGCAGGCGACTGACAGACAGAAACACAGACATAAAGGATGTGAACTTGCTGTGGTATGATCCAGATCACCCTTTGTAAGTTCTTCATCTATCTTTATTCTTTATTTATTTGTACACAATAAATACAGTTTTACATCCATTGGTGTTTAAATGTGATGCTCTGCAACCGTGGCAGAGCGTGTACTGTGCGGGCAATTTTCACTGAATTTCAGTTTCAGAATCTGGTGGAAACAGGACCAGTTGCAAGTTTACAATCAACTTCTCTATTGGGAAAAGAGACACAAGTCTGACAACTTTTTTTTTTCAATACAACAGGGTAAACACAAACTTCAAAAATAAGTTTGATGACATTAAGATCTCAACGAGATCAATGAGAGCACAGCAACATGGCTGACAGATATCTCTTGTTTTCTGATCGAATTGAGTAACGTTTCGATATGTGTCAAAACTCCTGCAAATATATGTACAGATATCCATCTCCAAGATTTCTGTTTACTGGTGAACTATCAGACATGAGCAAATCTCATTTTCAACCAAAGACACTATGATGTCTAGTACAGGCTAAATAACACGAGATTCAACAAACAAAATGTTTCCATGCCGATATAGATAGTAAACAAAAGTCAAACACAAATTTGCGCAACAGATAAAGCATTTACAAGAGACAGCAATAAGCAATACTGAAAAGAAATAAGAGAGCATAAAAAAGTGCTTCACTATGACAGTATAGATTTTAACTGGACTGGACTGCTAGCAATTTCTGGTGGACTTCTCATTAAACATGATGTCATGTTGAGAGGGTGTGTTACCTCAGTGTTAACTGTCACAAATTGCATCCTTCTCCTGATAGCCAACTACTTGCACCAGCACACCATCATTGGCCAGTTCAGATCTATATTAGTATTCATAAAGACACTGCTAATCATTATTTTACTACACAGAAAAAATAAAAATTACTAGATCACAACCAACTACTGGTGTATTGCCCAGGACTTTAGGGTATTTCCTAACATTTGGTGCAAACACTGAAATGAAAATGTGATATAAGAAGTACAGAATCTTTTAAAAACTAGGATTAGGAGATTAGACGAACGTCCTCAACTGTGAGGGTCTCCCTGGTGAAATAACACTTCACTCGAATTGCCACTTTTCCCTTGTAATTGTGAGCAGTTACTTCTGTTCAAGGAGAGGACCAGCCTCGTCCATGCTGCCATTTTGATCATCTCTAGAGACAATTGGGCTTTTGGTTTGGGTTGGAGCTACATATTCACGACAAGCTGAGATGTCATGCCCAAGTGTGTTGCATAGAAATCCAGTCAATAACTGAGGTCAATTTCAAGTATATTACAGCAACAGGGTTTGTCAACTACGCTGCAAGTGCAGCAACTTATCAAATGAGGACTGAAAATACATGACTCCTGTCATTCTAATGAGGAGGGAAAAATGCAAATATCTATTATGAAATCAAAGCATATGCAAAGAATGAAGAACCTTGGTTTCAAGGTAAGTTCTCACATTGAGAAAAATGGACCAACCTCAGTTATCGCAGCACTGAAATTCTGAATGTCATAACAAGCTTGAGAGGCGTGACATGTTCTACGCGGGGTTTTTTGTAATTTCAAATGGTTCGGAGGGAAATCTAATGGACATTAATAAGTAAGATGATCGGCTTTGCATCAGTGCTTTGCTCACTGTCACAAAGTTTGTCCACTGCATGTTTGCGTTGCATTTCCATTGTTAACATATTGTGAATATAACATTACTTGAGGTTTCATTGTTATGCGTGAGCTACAAATTTGTGTTTGTCCAAATATTAGGAAGTCAAATCGATGATATGCAATAATAACACATAACTAAGTGAATACTGGAACCACTAATGGGTCAAATTCAAGACTTAAAGTAAAAAATCTAAAGAGTAAATAGGAAAATTACACATTTAATGAAAGGTTATCGGGTTGGTAAACTAAAATTCTTGAGAAGGCACAGAATTCCTCTTCACCACACCAACAGATCTAACTTGCATGGTGTGTCAACAGCAGACAGCGTGTAGAGAATCTGCTCGACCCTTGGCTTCATTGTCATGTCTCCTGTTGGTGAGCATTCAAAAATGCACATAATTCAAAAGGCCAAATGTCATCAAGTCCAAGTTGTCGGCACCACCATCACAGTGATGGCTTTACACCAGTGTGATCTCTACCTCTTCCCTCCTCTTCACCTGCCCACGAGGATGCTGTTTAGGGGGCGGGGGAGCAGCACGGACCTGCAACCATAAACCGATTGTGTTTTAAAGACATTAATTCAACAGGTACCACAGCAAAACATAATTTGCCAAATTTGCATTTTCCATAAATTGACATTTAATTGTACACTGACAAAACACCAAATGTTTTACAAAGAGAGTTTGCTCACAGGACGAAAGGTGCCAGAGCTGCTTTCTGAGTGTTTAAGGTGCAAAGGAGAGGCCTGGGCTGGACCTGTAGAGGGCAGCAGATAACCATTACGATCATTAACGATTTTGAGTTGCCTCAGTCATACTTAAACCAAACAAGCCAGTGATCTTACTCTGAAAGGGACTTTTGTGTGGTGCTGGTGGTACCCTATGATGCCCGTTATGATAGGATGGTGGTCGACCAATGGGAGAAGCCGTAGTGCTTGAGGGACTTGACTGTGGAGAAGCCCCTGTAGGCGTATGAAGAGGGCTGCTATGCAGAGGGTCCAGCTGGAAGGCACTGAGAGGAGATCGTTCACACTGGGCTAAACTGGATGGAGACGCCTTGAACACACAGAGCAAGACAGTTGAATGTACAATATGGAAATGTCCTCATTCGGGATGTAGGTTTGTGGTTGCCCGCATTAGTGGTGATGTGTTTTATATGGGGGGCCCTGGTTTGTATCTGGGATGAAAAGTCTAAACAAACAACAAATCTAACAAATTACTGCAAAAATTCACAATGAACAAATTTTCATTCATTTGATTTTGAATGCATACATTTTGGTAAGTGAATGCTGGTTTGGTAAGTTTTCAGAAATCATATTAAGCCTATACCCTGAGTATTTATTCGCCTGAAAGCCTCCCGTGCCAGAAAATCTTGACGCTGTGTTTTAATCGCGCAGAAAAACACACTGAGTCTCTTTTGAGTGAGCACCTGTTCAACACATTATACCCATCCATGAGAACATGATTTTGATGAGAGCTTGGTGCTGTTAGATCATCAACTCTGGGTAATGGTGTTGTCTTCAACAAGTTTAGAGCAGGGGTCCCCAAATTACTTGAGAGTTAGGGCTATTCATGGGCCCCAGGTAATACAAAGGGCTAACAGGACCAGTTTGATATAAACTTCCTAAAAGGTTGACAAAAACTTATCATCATGACTCATTCACTCAGTATTTCTGAGATACCTTGAAAAGACTAAAACAAAATCTGAATGTGTTTACCTGTGCACTGCCGTCCTTTTGCCCATCTCCAATTTCACTGGCACAGTTCAGGTCCTCTACTAAAACGGCTGGGAAGACCCCAACAACACCGTTAAACTCCCCCTCCCAGAAGCCATCATCTTCATGGGTCTCTCTACTAAGGATGCGGATGATGGCCCCCTCTGGGAAGGACAGTTCATCATCTGTTTGCCCAGCATAGTCATAAAGTGCCTTTGCAAATGACACTGCAAGAAAAAGGATTGTTAATCAGTGTCTTCTCACCAGAAGTTATCAATGGATCACCAAACAATGCCTCACCAGAGGAGTCGCCATTCACAGAGCTTGTAGTTATTTCGTTTTCAGGTTCGGTGGAATTGCTGGAGGAATGGGATCGAGCATCCAGCAAGGCCAGAGACTGCAGCATACTCAGTAGGCTGTTTGAGGAGGGCAACTGCAGGTATTTCTCAGGGACATAGCCAACTTGCCCATTGCGATTTCTGGCCTGGAAAAAGCAACAAAAGCGAGGTTTCTCCTGTCACTCTGCAGACAACAGGTGGGATTGGTGAAGGTTGGGACCAGTAACGGCAAAAGCAATGAGCTTCAAAAATGGCGTGCTAAAACAACTGCCATATTACATAATTTAAAATACAGTAATGCATTCCAAAATTCTGAAAAGTCATTATTATCTCTACAATCATTACGAACGTATTCATGTTTGGAATCCAGATCTCTGTCATGCTTGCTTATTTTCATTGCCAGTTTTGTTGCTCTCCCTGGCTGCTTAGGTCATTTTTTTCACAGTTATAGTGTCCAATTCTCTTGTCAGTCTGTGTGGACATTGCTCAATTGTACACCATATTGCTGTGTGTTGTAGAGACATATTGTTTGGTGTTAACTGTATCAGAATGAGATTGAATCACTTTATATAGATTGTGTCTAATGTCTAATTTTCTATTACACTTTTAATATTCCTGAGGATTTTACCGAATCTCTAGCATTCTCTACATTTGTAGTTAGGCTTTCTCTTTGCCCTGTTTCTGTTGAGTCCTTGAGCTACTTGGGCTTAAAATTTCCTGGATCAATATATCAATGGATCAATAAAATACCTACTCACTTACATAATTTTCAAAGTGTCTGCTGTGGCCTCTGCCCTTCCCTTCACCTATTCCTTGTCTTCCTTTTTGCTCCCAACACACACATCTCTCCTTGTGCCTTCACTGAAATTATTTACATGATCTCATAGTTGCATATCACTCGTAGTCAAGCTTAGTTCTAAATTTTGCTTTTCTCTCCATGTCATTTATTTCTTGAAATTGTACTTACTCAGAGTCACACACTCATCCAACCTATCACATTTTTCACACTATGAGGCACACATAAAATCCTTAAATTTTCTAAAAAAAAAAGTACGCCTTATAATCCAGTATGCCTTATGTATGAATTTGTGTTGGGACGACTGACCTCAAATAAATTTTGTGTGGCGCTAAAAAAATCTGTCAAAAGATTTCGGTTCGACTTTGAAAGGTGATGAGGCCGCGCTGCTTGATTGTTTGTCGGACCATTCCAAGCTGACACAGAGACGCTGTATTTAAGTCGGTCCTTGATTGAATATGCGTTGCAACCGCCAGACAATGTCAGATAACTACTGAATTTTCTGAATGAAAAGTTGCTGCAGGGTATAAGTCGCTCCAGAGTCTATGTCACACCAGTCAAAAAAAAGCATTATAATGAGGAAAAAACATTAATCAGTCGCACTGGACTGGCCGTCGCAATTTTTTTTTGAAAGGCAAGTTACAATGCTAACGATAGAATACTGAAAAACAGGCTGAATAGGTGTAGGGGGAGATCGGGGCTTGCTGTTATACTTTTTACACTCCTGTGTATTTCTTGAAATCAACACATCAGATTACAAAGATATGTGTGTCAGATTAAAGACCACTGTCTCAAGTGCATATTTTATATTCATGTCATTTTCATATCTCGTGTCAATGCAAAGTCATCAGCAATCCAATAGAGAGTGTGCACTTGTGACAACTTACCCCATTGTGGGGTAGGTTGTCACACTATGAGGGGTAATATGTCACACTGGATTTCACAACGAATAAGGCCATAATGATTGTTATGGTTCTTATTTTGCTTGAAAATGAACACTGAAGTAAGGCATTGAAAATGATTATTATCACATTTGAGAAAGTCGCTGAATATGACCTCTGAACAAATTTTCACTTTAAGTATGCAAATGCAGTGGACTGAAGTCCATGGACACTGCTGTTATCTTCACCTCTCAGCCTCGAATATTTGTTTGCTTTTCTTACAATAAAGATTCGCCTGAACAATAAAGGAAAAGTATTGTTCATGATGAAACTCAAAGCACTCCAGAAATGTGGTCAAAGTTTCAAACAAGAAGATTCATTTATATAGGCTACTCTCAAACAAAACCAGACAAACAAATTTCCTTGCTAGTCAGACTTTTTGTCCTAATGACCAAATGCTCTGGCACACGTAGACTGATTTGTCAGGGGTACACTGCTCGTGGGGCCACCCTTTTCGCATTATGTTCTGCTCTAACTCTGCATTTAATACCTGCCGTGGTGATCTGTACCCAACCACTGTAGTTGGGACAGATGCCTGACTTGCTATTTCAGCTGAGAGTAATTTCTTGCAGTACGGAGCCATGGTACGGTAGCTGACATGTGAGTCCTTTGCAGTACTCCTGATTGATTTATTAGCGAGAGTAACCTGCCTTTTTGCTCTCAGCATCACGTCAGATGCTGCACTGCCATGTTCTGTTTTTCTCGTTTAATTCCTGACCATGTCTTCTCTCTCTCCCCTCTCCCTTGAATCACTGTTATTTTGACAACTGCTAATCAACACACTTTGTTTAAAAGTAAATCCCATTCCAAACATGTCCTTCTGACGTTAGTTGTCACATGTGACAACTTACTCCAAGATGACTGAGACAAGTTACCCAAAAGTACCAGATTTGCAAAGGTAGCTCTAGCTTAAAGTTTGCTTACACTAAAACAATGTCTGAGATACGACAGGATGCCTTAATCTCTCCTCTTTCTAGTCGACATTGTGAAGATTTTGATATAAAAGACGGTTATTTCGGAATTTATGAGATCTTTTTTTTTTTACTGGGTTGATCAAAATGGTTACAGGACACTCACATAAACTCACCAGGTGCTACTCTCTTATCAGTCAGTACAGTGCAGTACAGTACATGACATCAGACGATGTAAAGGAAAAAGTATTGCACTTTTTAGTTGCCCCCTCTCGTGGGGAACGTATTTGCAATGTGACAACTTACCCATGTGACTACAAGCCTGGATCTCCCCTACAGCATGCTAACGTTACACATCAATGGTTTTTCAGCTACATGAAGCATAGACAACAAGCTGAATATGTGTCTGGTATGTGAAGACAACAATCATTCACATAACTAAAGCATAAAAAACAAGCTAACAGGTTAACAAAACCCTCCCATCTGAAATCCAAATCACTTAGTCCATTGACTTCTTCATCCCATTTCGCTTCTGAACAACTCCGCCAACTACAGAGGTAGATGAAGCATCCCTTCCACTTCAGCCCAGATGGGGAAGTGGCGCTTAAATTACCGTAATTGCCTAAAATTACCATGATGTGGAAATTTTAGTGGCACAGGAAGTGGTAGTGGATACTGGTACACAAGCCTGTGTGTCTTGGTGGTCTTGGTCTTGGTCTTGGTGTGACAACAGCTAACACATGAAATTATATCTTTTAATGACTTCGCGTATTTGTCATATCTGGGTTTAAATCGCACCCCAGGCCTAACCATGAAAAAAGTGCATCTCATTCAAACGAAAATATGGTAACTATGTTGTGCTGGCAAGCGACCATCATCCAAGATCAAGTCATTGTTACCTCACTATAATTAGACGTCAAGCCAACATCAGGTTTTCAACGTAAACCCAATTTTCAAATTTTTATCAAAATCCGATTGAAGTCAAATGTTGGAATAAAACGTTATAGCCTCAGACAAACATCAGTTTTCCACTATCCCTGACAAAAATAAACCTTACTATGCACCTTATAGTTTGTATGAAAATAGACTTGCTCATTGATATTGTGCCTTAAAATGTGGTGCACCTTGTGGTCCGAAAAGTATGGCAGTCAGTGTTCTATTTCTATCATCAGTCGCATCCCTTCTGGCTCTGACCCTGACCATTGTTTATAATTGTATTTTTTAAGTTACACGGAGTTTTGTGCCTAAGATTACATCATAAGTTTTCTTAGTGGTACTCTTCATGTTTTTCAGAGGATGCTTGTGTTTTCAAACTTTTACGAAATTGAATTAGTTCGCTCTTTGCTCACCCCAGCTTTTCAGTCCTCTTCCCTATTACACATACTGTACCCACCATGCATTCTCGTTTTTTCTATCTTGTTTTTGTGTGTCACTTCTCATACACAAATGCACACAAATGCTCTAAACAATCATAAAACACCTCCACACTCACATTTCCTCTTTGTTTAGAATGATCAGGAAGCGCACTCCCTGTTTCAGGTCACAAAGGCGCTTCTGACTGGGCTTTGGTGGCATGAATCTATTCAGCATTATATCATAGCTGAGAAGAGGAGATGGAACATACCTTAACCCAGTCCTCCATGTCGCCATCATCAATGACCTCCAAGATTTCCTGGTCCTCAATAGTCAGCTCATCTGGCTGAGACGCCTGATAACAGCAGCATTACGATTGTTTAAATAACTTGCATGTACAAAAATACTGAGATCGATTGTGGTCATTGACAACAAGAGTGTGGAATATACTCTAGATAGTGTCAATGAGGTTAGTCTTATTGTAATAACATGCAAAAACATTTCCTGATGTATAAGTAAAAATAGAATTCTACACAGAAATTTAAAACAGAGATTAACTGCTAGCAACTTGTAGAAAGTTATTAGTGTCTTGATTCAGAGGTGCAGACCTTATACAGTTTATCATGGCTCTGTGCATTTTAACCTGTTAGAGTTAGCCTTTCTACCCATGCAGGGATACAATTGAAAATCTGAGACCAAGAAATCGACGTGGTGCAAATCTCATGCCTTGAACGGGTACATATCAATCATTAGAGTATGTAAAAATGAAATAGCTTTGTTTGCCTTTCTTCACATCTTAAAAAATATCTAACATCATTCCAAAAGATACAATCAACACTAATATAACACAATTCACTGATTCTTTGACTGGTGGCTTTTTTCAGCCATGGTAATTGAATGAGGCGGAAGATCTAGAAAATGTGTTGGATGGCATTGTTTTTAAAAATGTTCCACACATGAAAGACACTGAATTTAGATAACAGTGTACAGATTGTATTCATTGTTTCCATCTTTAATGTGCAAACAGTTTACCTTATATGAATAGAGCACTTTGCAGGTGAGTGGGTAGTTCTTTAAGGTGCTGGAGGGGCTGGAACTGCTATCATCCAGTACCTCTCCACTGTCCTCCATCTCCTCCTCATCCTCTTGTTCCAAGTCTGCAGTTCCCTGTGGAGAATTGCACTTGTCATTATGAACTTGTGACAAATTAGTTAGTTTGTAAGTAGTTTGTTTTGAATTTGTGATTTACTTAATAATTTGACATCACTGCAACAATATTCATATTGGATTTATCAACATTGGACTGTGATGTGCAGTGTGTCAATTCTATTTAACACAAAACACAAATACAAAAAAATAAGCCAACCATGGAACAACATAATTATTTGTGTTCAAGTCTTATTTCATTTATGTCATCATCAATTAATTACACAATTGTCTCAGTTGGTAACTAATATTTGAGGTGATAATGAGGCTTAGTGGCTCAAACCACTTGTTTTGAATGATTATGTGCCATCCAAATATGCACATGCTTGTGTGGATGCAGCTGTGCATTTTCTGACATCCGCTCTGTAGAAACTTCAATTACATGACTTCAGGTAAGGATCACAGCAAACATTACGCATGATGAATGAATTTTCTGTGTAGCTAACAATATGGGTTCTTCTTTTGTATCTTGCCCTTACAGAGAGGGAAGGATCGTTGGAAGTGAAGTTAGCCCAGCGTTCATTCTCCAATTCCTCCATCACCTGGTTCATTGCACTCTTCAACCACATTTCGACCGTAACACCTGCTTGCCTCAGCAGATCAAGACGAGCCTCTGCCTTCACCTTCACTATCTGCCATGGTAAAACAAATATGAAAATTAATAGCACAGTTAATTAACAGGTGTAGATAATATGAACTCTAAAAGACTGGCAGTATTCATGCAGTATTCATCCTCTGTGCACTCAACAACAATATCAGTGTCTTCACAGCTCTCTCTAGATGTAATCGAAAAGCTGCAATTGTATTAAAATGCTGATGAATTCTCACAAATAATATATATATATATATTCCTTCTCTCAATTTATACTTGTCACTTGTTGGCGGCTAGAAATTCAATTTCATACTGCTGTTGATTTGCAGAGCTAAGTATGAGGCCAACATGCATTCAATTATCATTCCCTCAGTTGACTGCATACTACTGAATAGTGGTTCAACAAAACATTCTCCATTTCCTATGTACTTTAAAATGCGACAAAGATTGAATTGGATCTTTTGGGTGTTTGATGAAGTGTGATGACTGTTGTGAGGGGTTTTGGCTGGTCATGATGTGAGGCTGAGTCTGCTTCATGACTCCAAGACTTGACACCAAGATGAATCACATTAATGCCCAGAAATTACTGGTAGATAGCTTTTGACTGTTGATATGTTTTCCCAGAGGAAATTGCTTTCTCAACATTTTTTTTTTACTGTACCAGTACAACTATTCCTTGGCCTATTGTATACACTTGTCAAGTACCGTATTAGTTGAATTACTGGTCATTTTAAAAAGACGTGACAATGACATTGTAGAGCTATTCCCACATGCACAATATATCACATCACGTGAAACATCAACACTAGGGTTTAGGCACCATTTCATTTAAATCTAAATATCAGCAATAGCAGGTTTTTCTCGCGGCCAACATAAAAATCAGGAAAATCCACACGCAGATAAAAACACACAAATTACCTCTGCCCGGCGAAGACTCTGCCTTGCCACCTCTATCTTCATCTCTAGCTCGCTGTGATTTTGCTCTGAAGTCTCCTGGGTCCCGTATTCCTCGAGGGCCTGCAACATTGTAATTACTCAGTGACTACAACTACGATCCCAATGAATAAACAGGAGGACATACTTGAAACACTGTGAATGGATGATAATGGAGGACAAACAGAGGGCATTATGGACAAACTGAAGACAGTGAATCATTCCTGTTTAATCAAAACTGATTTGTTTTTTACTAGGACATGTTTACTAGGCATTTGATTGTAATGAACTGGAAAGTTGGAACAATAACCACAAAAAGATAGTCATGTCATCTTGGAAGCTGCGAGGGACAACTCCACATTGTGATCATCAGTGCAAACAGAGGGAAAACACAATGTAGATTAGCACATTGGCTGTCATGTCTTTTGAAATATTAGTTTAGTATGATGTCCTACAGGAGCATGTGTTTTGCAATGCACTCAAGAATGAAAGTTTTAAATGGAACAGCAGTAGATCTCTATCATATCTCTTGTAGACCTCTAGCACATCTGAGGGCCTGTTGCATTATTAGTATTTCTAATCTTAAAATGTGATGAATGGGTTTTTTTCTGTTTCACGCAAGACTGTATTTTTGATGGTATTGTGAGGGCCATGAAGGCACTGGTACAAATGAGCTAAATAGATAAATGGGAAAAAGTGTGGTGACGCTTATATTTGAATGACAAAGTCATTACACACAACGGCTCAACACTGATCTGTCTCTTACCCTCTGTGTATGGATGATGTTCTTATATTCTCGCGCCACACGGCTTGCCCATTTTCTCGCCTCTTTGTCCAGACTGTGCTCCTCTGCTGTTCCACTCTCCTTCTGAAGCTCCGTAACCTACATAAAAGAGAGGCAGATGATTACATATTCGAGTATATTTGGCTCGAAAGCTTGACATGTCATTTGAATTTGGTAAAAAGAAGAATAAAAAATGATTAATCAACCATGGAAGACAGCTAAAGAGGAAGATCACAACATAAATACAGTATATCAAAGACATATGTCAAAAATGGATTTGACTGGAGTGCCTGGGCGCTTGTCTTTATCGAACAGTTTTGTGGAGAGCAAATGACAATTTGTACTGCATGTACTCTGTGTTTACACACACATTATTACTGATGTAATTGACAACATACCAGATTGTGTCTGGACTATTACAAAAGCCACAAAAATGAAAAACATAATCAAGCTCTGGAACTCTGACTGTTTGGGGTTTATAAAAGCACAAGGCAGTAGTGCAAGAAATGTGACATTCATATTTCATTGTCATGTGTTGGTGGATGGATATTATCCATGTCATTAAAATTAAAACAAATCCCCGCAAGCTATAATTTGTAGTTACCCATATGACAACAATTGGTGGTGGTGGAGTGTGCGTGTATGTGTACATCCGGTAGCAAAGAATGATGGGGGGTTGTCCACGCACTCTGATGAGGCCCGTTCACAATGTCCCCTTTTCACAGATGGTGCTTCCACAGGGCCTAGCCTCACACGGGCCACCAGTTCAGCACTATTCCTTGACGGATCCCTCAGTATGATGCAAGTGGTATGGCTGGGAGGAGGGAAGGCTCTCCACCACTGATGTTTTCTTTAGGGAACAGGCTGCTGCTTGTTTGACTTCCAATGAAAACAACGCAAGCGTTTGCAGTGTGAACAAACTGTCCAGTGTTGTCCAGTAGAGCAGAGGGGCAATGCAAAGCAGAGAGGCAAGAGTTGGGTAATGGGCTAATATTGCTGGGCATAGTCATCCAATGAGCAATCCAACAAATATGTCCACACACTTTTCTGCACTATAACGTGCTTGAATGAGTCAATTTTTCTGGGCTAACATTGGATCTAATGTTTCAATCTTGATGACAAAAGCGAAAGTTGTTTATACTTCTCAGAGAATAAATCTTACGACTGTGTGACAAGACTCTTTAGTCTTGGGGACATAAAAGGCTTCAACAGGAGTTCAGATTGCAATGCATAACAGCTGTACAAACATACTTGTACTTGTCTGCACTAAGCTTATGAATATCATACACTAAGTTATTCTGTTGCTAGTGGTCATTCTGTCAATTTTGTTATTACCACATTACTTTTTTAACAAAGATAAATCTGAAAATCAAAGAACACAAGGCAATTGTTAAGATTCATGTCAGTATATTCTCTGAGCAGCTGCTGCTGGGTTTATGTGAGGATAAAACCATATGAGAGGAACAAACGTCCTAAAAGGTGCCTAAAAGTTCAGGGACATAAGGTGGAATTAACAAATTGTCAAATTGTTTCAAATTCATTTTAGACCACAATCCTTTACCCACTTTGTCCACAATCACTGTGGCTTTGATCACCTGGACATTAACATTAACAAAATCCAAAACAATGCCCTGGAGGAAGACTGAAGTAGAACTTAAAAAGAACAGCACAAGTCCCAGATACCAGGAGGGTTAACCATGTATCTACCTATGACACTTGGACAAATATTCATTTTAAATTGAAAAATACTGAGTTTAACTTCTGCAGTACCTCTTTCACCGGCCACCAAGCACAAGCTGTTTGAAGGTGTTACTATATAAAACACCTTGTGCAAACAGTACAGTATGTTCCCATGCTATGTTGGGATCTGTGCTGTGTAATATACTGTATCCAGTCTTGTTTCCAGCTGATGTGTAGTCAATACATCACATAACACGTAAAGATATAGCAACGTCCATAACATTTCATATTTGCAGTAATGAAATTCTTTTGCTATGCTGTTGGAAAGAATGGCTTGTGTTGATCCTTAGGGAGTAAAAGTAGTGCCTTGTGAAAATATATATTTGTTCAGTATTTCAACAAATACTTCACACTGAAATTAGCAGCAAAATACTGTTGCCACACTATCTCTCGAAACTGATTCATAAAATGCAAGAAGTTGTGGATTTGGCTTGAAGATTCTTATTTAAGCTAGGAAAGAGGCAAACAGGAAGTTTTGTGAAAAAGAAGAAATTATCTATGTTAAAACATGGGTATTGCATTTCTGTTTTTTTTTGTTTGTTTTTTTTTAATCTGATTGTGAAAATGTATTCACAAGTATATATTCTTCAGTGTACTCATGAGTTCATTACACAGTTTCAATTCGGCAGTCATACCAATGGATAAGAGTTTTGAATTCTTTGAGTACCGTTGTGATGAAACATCTGCGGATGCATGGATGGGGCTCATCGTCAGTGATAAACCTGAGGTAATCAAGTGTTTCGGGTCTTTTGAGCATCTTAAGACTCTCACTCTGGAGATACAGCTGTGGTTCATGACGTCTCAGCTTGTGCCCCAGCAGAATTAACCCATGGATTTGACCTCTTTATCCAGAGCTACCGGGAAGCTTTCTCTGCTACCTCCATGTTGTTGTGGATGGCCCTTCTCCTCTATCCTGTGATGCTAAGTGCAGTATAGGCTCTGCACAGAGACTGTCTAGCAAAACCTCTGTCCCTACCTCCACAGGCAAGTATCCAGCCTTCAAGTCTCGTCTGTGGCAGTCGCTGACAAAGTTGTCATACTTCCCCCTTTTCCGCTAAAAGGCCTACTCCATGTGCTCTTCCAATGGCACAGTGAGCTCCAGCATGACAATATGTTGCCTCTGACACCAAAACAATGTCAGCTCTAAGGGTGGTTTTAGTGACATGCTGGGGTGCCCAAGTCCACTGACAGCTGCCAGTCCTGTGCAGTGTTGACAAGACCTGATGTTTTTCTCGCCGTTTTGAGTGGCCTCTCCCCCGCTCTGATAAATTTGATGCCTTTTTTCATAGGTTTGGCTACCCAACAGCCAGCGATGCCATTGCAGATTGTCACAATGTAGCAACTCCACATGTGTTCGGGGGACCCCTTTCTCTGGAATAGGGGACAAGGCCCCTGAGCTGGTTTGGGGTTAGGTGCCTTACACAACGGCACCTCGCCAGTCCTCAGGAGGCGAAGTGATGTCCCTCCATCCACTGGTCCAACCTCCAGTCTCTTGTGTTGTCACCGGGACTTGATCCGGCCACCCTCTGGTCCCCAGGCAAGGTCCCTTACCGACTGAGTCAATGTCGTCCCCAAGGAGAGCTGTCTTAAGTTTGGAATTCCCATGGCTTGGACAACAAACCATGTCACTGACTGCTACTTCTGCACTATTGATGTGACTGAGATGAACAGGAAGAACCGAGCAAGTATCCGTATCCGTCAGTATCTCAAGTATCCGATGTGCTGATATCCTTGATCAGCACGTTGTCCTGTAGATCACTATGATGAAATTCCAGTATCTTTGAAGAACCTCCTCACATTAGTGACGAAGATTCCTCCATTTCATTTCTACAATCTGTCAAAGAACATTTTTTTCTCCTAAAACCTTTTTTGGAGGAGAAATATAAACAAAAATCAACAGATAATATCACAAAAATGTGATGAATTTCATGAGAGCATTGGATTTTTCTTGATCAAATTTGCATAAAACCCTGACCTGATTAGGAAAAATTTCTGTCATTTTTGGATTCAGCTGTGCCAAATGGTCCTAACTCATGGAAAAACATTGCCAACTTTTGGTTTTTGTTTTTTGTAACCCAGTGTAATGTACCAACTTCATGGTCAACACGAACTACAAAAACTGCGCCATTCTCATTCAAAACTTACCATGTCCGAATCAGTAGGCTGGAACAGAAAATGGGAAGCCGGCTGAAAGACACCATTCTTCTGTATGAACATCTGCTGATGAAACTCCTGCAGCACCTACACATAGGTTTGACATGTAATAATGACAGTTCAGGTGTTGAACAATATATGAACAAAAGAGTGATCATCCAGTAAAAAAGTAATCTACCAGGATTTATCAATGGAGGCCAGTAGTGGTGTTAGATTCCATGAAACACCATCATTCCATAAAAGCTGTTCAGTTGAGACTTTAACTTCAGCATCAAGGAGAACTCTACATGATATAACTTCAGAAACAAGACCCTCGACAGATAATTCTAAGATAAATCCAGAGGTTTTCCTTTTGAACCAGGGTTGTCCAAACTTTTTTTCAACAAGGGCCAGCTGCACTGAGGTAAAGAAGACCAAAAGCCGGGGCTTTCTGCTGTCGTCTGAGAGTTGTCAGCAGCTGGGACCTGAGGGGTGGATGTGGTGGTGGGGGTGCTATTCTTTCCGCGATAGCGCCTGTGACGAATTCGGACATCTTTGTCTTAAATGGACTGAGAGAGGCAACTAAGCCAGGCATTTCTGGCTGCTAAGTGCCAATCAGTGGTTGTAAATCTAGTAGTGCTATTAATAATTGCCAAAAACTTCATGTGCAGAAATTTGGGATTTGTCCACAATATGCCTTCATGTATTTCAATCAACGTGTTGTTGAAGTATTCAGTGTGTAGTCTGGTAATTTGGATGTTGTATCTTTTTTACCAGTGCTTTTAATTAGTGCATGTTGTCATTATACAGTAAATCTGGCTCCAAGTGAGGGCCAAGTTATAATGATAACAACAGTGTAGAGAGAAACAGACTGAATAGACTGATGGTTGTTCAGCTACAACAAATTTAAATTACTGTTAATGTTGAGATTTGTGTTGTTAAGTGGTATATACTGATATACTGTACAAGACTAGAGCTATTGTCAGTGTGACAATAAGGAACATGAGAAATACTATATTTTAATAATTCCACATAAAAGTCACATCTGAGTATAGGTCACACCCCCGGACAAATTATGAAAAAAAGTGAAAACAAATACGGTTCTTTGATCGAGGGTGTTCTTAAGCATTGGCAACTTACCCCATTGGAGCTGTCTAAGAGGTGGTTGAAGGTGTTGCTGATGGTCTGATATATTTCCAGCTCAGTCTGACACAATGACGCAAGGTATTGTTTGACCTGCTCGTGAATTTTGCCATCCAAGACCTGAAAATCAACAAAAAATATTTCAGGTAAAAACTGGCCCTTATTGTTCATCTGTCTTTATTTACTCATTCTTTGGGGGAGTCAATAGTTACCTTAATGCATTCTATAACATCTGTGTCGTAGTAGTGCTGTTGGTGTGCATTTACAGCAGCTAACATGAGCAGGTAGTCATTTCTATAGTGGGTAGCTTTGGCATTACACTCACTCCTCTTGGCTTTCAGCTGAAATACAAAATGGAGCACCACTAACCATTGGAAAAAAATGCAGAGACAATTAACACTTTTGAAAAGCCTGCCAAAGTGTTTTACCTTCACACTTGCCCTCTGAAGACTAGATCTGGACTGGAACAGACTTAGCTTGGACCTGCCAATGTGAAAGCGAGGTGATCAGCGGTAGCATGTTTTGAAATTGTGATCCTAGGTCAGCATTGAAACTGTCTTTTGACAAAAGGAGAAAAACATTTCTCCCACTTTCAGATTTTTCCCCTGCAGTTAAATCACAATGATGGGCAAAAATATAAAGGTGGAAGTAAATTCCTGTATAATTCTTACGACCAGCCAAAAATTAGTGACAACAATGTAAATAACCCATGTTATATAGGACTGGTTAGTTTTACATACTCCACTGTCAGTCGATATCTGGCTTTAAATACTTACCATTGCATGACTTTTTTGCTTCTTACCTCGCCCATTCTTTGGCTACCGCTGCATAATGTGTCTCATTTAAATTGTTTCTCTGTGATGAACATATTTTCAAGCACTGATACTGCTTTGTGCTCATTTTAGCAATTATGACATGCTGTATATATGGTTTGGAGTCAGAGGGTCTGTCTAAAAGATGAAGATGCTGAAGATGGTTTTGGTTGGGATTCATCAGGTTTGACAGGATTAAATGTGAGCACATTAGACAAATAGCTGAGGTGGAGCAGTTTGATGTCAGAGAGGCAAGATTGAGATAGTTTGGACAAGCAGAGACGAGGGTGATGAAGATGCAGTTGCGATGTAGGACGAAAAGAGGAGGACCACTCAAGAGGCTCGCAGATGTAGGAAAGGAGGGTGAGAACTTAGTGGGTGATTTGGTTGAGCATTCAACGGAAAGTACGATGTGGAGAAGGATGATCTACTGTGGTGACCCATGAGGGGAGAAGCCAAAGAGGAAGTATTCATATTCACACTTTATCATGAACTATGAGGTAGTAGAGCATATTTTACTTCCTAAAATACAGCAATCACATTCAAAATACATCCTCAAATGCCCACAAATGTTCGGACTTCAATGATTATGTACTCCTTCTTCATAGTAGGAGTTAATCTGTCTATTAACCATGTTTCCATATGTCAGTCCCTTCAGTGAAAGCGTCTCACATCTTTATTAACAAACTCTTCCTATCAACCAACACAAATTCAAAATTAAACCTTAACCATACTTTGCATCCAACTCTGCCTTCTCTCTGATGGCCTGGGCCATGGTTTCAGCTTCCTGGTACTTCTTCCTGCTTTTGGTCAGCTCTTTCACAGCATCTTGAAGTTCAGCTTGGACCACTGTAAGCTGTTCGACACACTGGGAAAGACAGGTAGAGAAGACACATGAAAGACATGTTTGCCCTGCAGCAGCTTACTACCAAGCAATGCTGCATCTCATGGCACAGTTATCCCTGTAAACAATGATATAACACATTGTGTAACATATATGCCAAGTAAAAGTAAACTGGAATGTGGGATGCAGCACTGAAACTTGCGACAATGGTATTGTTGGCCTTGAGTATTTCAACATAGAGGCAGTAACTCCAACACAGTTGTGGTCACAGTTGTGTATAGCCACAGAGATTGTGCATATCTTAATTGCAGACCATAAGGCGCACCACATTATCGCTGAAAAAAAATTATTTAAGTCCGAATATTGATCAGTAGTAACAAATACAGAAAAATACACTCACAGTTTAAATACTTTGTCATCCACACTTTCATCAAATTTCCTCATCTTCAGTGTCTGAGTTTAACAGTTGAGCGATTTGGGCATCAAGCATGCCAGGTTCCCTCTCGCCATTATCAGAGTCTGTCTCGTTGCTGTTACTTGGCTGTTCAGGAGTGATTGCAGCTTTTGTGAAAGCTCAGGCCTTAGTTTGTACAGGTACCTTAGCCCAAGCAGCTATATTATGTTGAGGCACAGTGCATACCAATACTACAAAATCAAGCAGTGGATATAAGCGTACTACAGGTATGCACTGTTGTCTGATTAGTTGATCGCTGCCAGCAATAGTGCACAGTCAAATTAATCAAATTAGTTAAATATGTGTGATGTTGGAACAAAATTGTATTCAAACATTTGATTATGTAGATTTGAAAATTGAATTTACATCAAAAACCTTATAATGGCTAGGCATCTGATGATGGTAAGCTGAAATTGACTAAGTGGTGAATGATGCCAGTACTACATTATTAGTTATCTGACGTTGTATGACGTTGAAACCCATATTCAACCATGGACCGACTATGATACAATGTCCCTGAGTAAGCTGGGAATGGTCCAACAATCAATCAGGCTGAGCGGCTTCGTCACTTACCACAGTCACATCAAAATATTCGGACAGATTTTTGAGCACATTTTGAGTCGCGGTACATCACACAAAAATGCTTCGATGTCAGCAAGCACAAAAAGAATTCATACTTAAGGCACACCGAATTATGGGGCACATTGCCGATTTTTGAGAAAATCTAAGCATTTTAGGTGTGCATTATTATGCGAAAATTACGGTACTTAAAAACCATACTGGTTAGATTCAGTACCAGTCAACAAATCGCAAATATAGAGTAACAATCTCTTGCTCAACTTTTTTTGAAATTGCCACAGCAGACCATCTATGGCCACCTCCTCCTTTCGTTCGATCCTCAACTGACAGACTAACTATCTTCATGTTCTCACTATGTTCAGGAACCTTGCCTGAGGTCCTCCTCTTTTCCACCAACCTGGCATATCAGTTTTCAATATCTTTTGTCTGATCAACCACCATTTCTCCCATGCACATCACCAAACTATTTCCACCCTGCTTTTGTGACCCTTAAATGCTCCACCTTAACTGTTACCCTGATGCACTGATTTCTTATTCTATCCAACGTAGTTTGTTTCATCTTAAGCCTCTGCATCTTCATCTCTGCCACCTCCAGCTAAGCCCTGTGTCTTTTTGAAAAAGCCACTTGCTCCAGACAATGCATCTGTTCCGTTGCAATTTGTCTATCACAAAGTCCCCTCTTTCCGCTATCAATGCCAGCCTACCTGCATGTACCCCCTCGTGCACACTGAGTTGTGTCCATTGCTTCAGATAGTTCACTAAATTTATTGAGGTCATGCCTCCTCACTATCTCTGAAGCTGACTCATTCAAAGACAGGCACTCACAAATGTGTCAGGCCTCTGCCGACTTGATTTCTCTATTCTTAAGTGCAATGCCATAACTTCTCTTCCACCTAAAATGTCATCATCATCATCATCATGGTGAATGTTGCTGAATTTGTCAACATATTGATGTGTGCCAATACTGCAGCTTGCTAATGGTTACCTCTTGCTTAAACTTTGAGCCTCAACAACTCTCTCCCATATCTTCATGGCATGACTCAACTGATTCCTGAGTTGTAGCTGCTGTTGCCGCTCTGGGCATTACTCTTGTTCTTGAATGTAATAGCGATACGGCTGTCCATTTCTCAAAAACATTAAAAGTCAACCACCCCCTGCCTAGACCATTCCCTCACTTCTACTTGTGTCATCTGGACCAGTGATCTTTCCCATCTTTATGCTGTTCATGGCTGCCCATCTTTCTTACTACTTTCCTCCACTACCTATTCCACCAATCTTACCCCATCTGTCCTCCTCTCCTGCTCCTTCTCCTCATTTATTCAAAGCGCCTTTCTGTCTCTATCCTTCTGCCAAACATACAGCACATACTTTTTCAACTCTACCAGCAGATGCAAGTATCTTCCTCTCTTTCTACTGTCTCCTCATCATCTCTATTATGTCCAAAGGAACATCACACACATTCCAGCTAGTTGCCCTCACCACCTTGGCAACATTCTACCAGCCATCTGGTAAGCCCTCACATCTCGCATATCCTGTCACAACTCCTTCCTGAACCCCTGTCAGTATTCCTCCTCCTCCTTCATCAGTTTAACGGCTAGTGTAAATTTCATGTTTCGTGAAATTTGAGCAGTCCCTGAAATCCATGCATAGATTCAGAGTTGACTTGTGTTACCTTCCTGAGTTGCTGGTCTTTCTGTAGTCTGGCCATTTTCGCTGGGTCAGCAACTTGGACTTTGTAGTTGTCACAGGCACTGATCCTTGACTGGGTCACCTGGACTGTGCCCTCCAAGTACGTTTTCCACACATGGTACATACTTCTGAAACAACAAAGCATATGCATACACTGACTCCAAGAATAAATGAATTAGTAATTTGGAATATTGCATCACATCATCATCACGATTCTCTATTCAGTTTCTGCTACTGAGAGTTGCACCTGTGGTCAGCCTGTTCCTCTAACAGACTCTCGGGCCACTCTCTCTTTAAGTACTGATTTGCCAACTTCTGCAGACTCTGCAAACAGAGAATTGAAAAAGAAGGAAGAAATTACCTTTCATTTTTAAATTCACCAAGACAATTTTTTGAGTTGACGACATGACGATGTCTAACTGTTGTTTCTTCCCCTAACTACAATTATAGGGAAATGCAAAGCGCTATAATTCAGTCCCATAAAGGTTAAACATTCACAGAAAAAGAAACAATTTGGTTTCTGGCGGCAGTGTGGTCCTAACCACAATATTTAAAAAAATATTTCACTTCCTTATTGCGGTGTCATTTACCTGTTAGCCAGGACCTAGCTAGCTCCTTTGTTGTTCTTTTTCGTTACATAGAACCATCTTTAGAACAAAAATGTCATTTATGAAGACCACACTTGCCTCTGGAGATGTTTTGGGTTCTCCTACCTCAGCCAACAGTGAGGTTAACCTTTACAGAGCCAAAATAGCGAGAGACGGTAAACAGTGAAAGAGACAAAAAACAAGTTGGGAGGATATCTTTGGCTTTAGAGGCATCCTGTCAGCATGCCATGGAGAAGAACTGGAGTACATTGAGATGCACTCAAGAATAAATGAAAGAATGTCTCATTTGCTATAAAAATTGTAAAGAACAAGGGGCATTGGGGTTTTGTTGAGTCGTGTTGATTCTTGTTTACTTGGCAAAATTTCCTGTTTCAGTGGCATTTAGTGTTACATTCTACTCGATGAAATCTAATTTGGTTCTTGTTGATTCTTGACAACCTGATAACCTTCTTGATTTTTGACAACCTTTGGGCAGAAGGAAGCCTGCTTCACCTGTGAATGTTTTCAGTGTCTTCTCTAGTCCTACATCACAACATGGTTGACATTACACGCTTCTCACCTCCTTTTTATTCGGGCCCGACAGTAGACAATCTGGCAATTAGGGCAGGTCACTGCTGAGAGGAACTACAGTATGTAATATCAACCATGTGGTGGTAGAGAGGCACATAGAATAAGGGAGAGCTTTGTATATGCACGGTTTTAGTGTATAGTGGTGGACTAGAGAAGCATAATGTTTATTGATCATTTTTATTATTAATTATGATCCAAAGATATTTTTCAAAGGAGAGCCAAAAAAATTTTTAATAATTCTTCCTGTTCCTTCAGAATTGTATTTAAGCGTTCAGGTCTTGTGAAGTGCCAATGCAGCTATCAATCCATCCTGTGAACACTTTAGCCCTGAATTTGTTTTGATGACATTGATGCCCAAGTACCAAGCACCTCCACAAAACCAGCCATTGTGGAATCTAGATAGAGAAAAATTGCAAACTGAGCTGGCCAAGTAGTCAGGCATGAATGGTGTGATGAAAGAGAAGGAAGGGTAAAAGAAGGGGGGACGTGAAGAAGGTAAAGGAAGAGCCATACAGAGGGAGACATTTTATCAGTTTGTGTGATCTGAATAGCAATTGGCTGATGGCTATGGAGGTCTGCAGGTGTAGGGACCCCTCCCGCCCCCAAAAAAACGGAGGAGGAAGAAGGCATAGAAATAAGGAACAAGGGTGAACAAGAAGTTAGTGTTCAAAGACACCCTGATTAAACATTGCAGCACGTGTGAAATAATTAGCAGGCACCACTGCTTGGATGTTAAGAACTCATTTTACAGAGGAGCACGCACTACACATTTTTAACACTCCTCTTTATCAAAGTTGCTACATTGTTTTTCAGAAGGAATTGACGTGTATTCTAATAAAACTTTATGTACTGCAGGTAATTAATCATCAATACGTACTGCAACTGACACAATCTTACAAATAGTCACGTAATAATGAAACCAGTTATCAAAACCTTGGTCAACTGCTGCACTGAGAGACGTTAATTGAGTATTGCATTCATCAGACTGAAAACTGAAAAGTAACAGAAAAAACAAAATAATCACATTTGATTTTAGCATGAATGACCATTGATGACATATTTTAATGTATCTGTGTATGTCTCCTTGATGGACCTGTGGCTATGTTAATCATTTATGAAAGGTGACATGATAACATCGGCATGGCCACACAACATAAATAATGCACAGCAAGGTTGTGTTTTTTTTTTTCTTGAGACACTGGATAGTCATAATCTAGTTAGTTTTGTTTTTCTTCACCAATAAGTGAATGTATAAAATGCTCCTCAAGTGACCAAAGAAACTACTAGTAAGACGAGTGCAGCATGCCTCCTGTCTTCACAGCGTTGGTGGACATTCCTCACAGAGCTGCAAAGCCGGAACCCAGCCAAGGAGAAGAGAGGTGATTTTCAGACAATCAATTGATGTCCCCAGGAAGCACGGGGCAAAAACAACACAACAAGGAAACACACCAGGTTCACTGATGGATGCTGCCTTGCCCGGCTGTTGTAGTTTTTCTGTAACAAGTCACTGTCTGCCCACATAAAAAAGGCTTTCCTTGGACCACATCTCCATCGCTGTCACATGGAGCCACATCCAATGCTAACATGGTGTCTATCATAATGTTTTTACATGTGACAGCGACATGTAAATGACAGAGGAACACAAAGCATCTTAAAAACTATGACAAGTTGTGATAGTTTTATTTTGCCTACCTGTGCATACTCCTTTTCAACTGCTGTTTTCTTCTGGCTAAATGTCCTGTAAAAACAAAATGAAATTTGAATGAGAGTCCATATTTAGGCTCAGCAGCAGCAGCTAGACCTGCTGTCTTCAGAGACAACAGAGAAATATTCCAATTTACCCTGGTATGGCCTACAAATGCTTCTCGACAATACCACTTTCATCTTGGCACAATTATTCTCAAATGACCATGGTCTACAGCAGAAAACATTTAAGGTTGTCCCAACAACACCATGCCATTACAAAGGAAGTCAAAGTCAGAAAGGCCAGCTCACACTTCCATCGGCAGAGCCAAATTTTTCAAAGATTGAATCATTTCGAAAATACTGTAGTTGCAGTTTGAAAATCCCATGAATATTCACGTTAAAACTACACTTGCTGTGACACTTGAGCCATCGTATTCTAGAAAACCCATGCATACATGGAGAACCTATAGAAACTCCACAAAGTCTCCAGCTGGGGATCGAACTGGTAACCTTCCTACTTTGAGGCCACAGTGCTTACCACCATGTATGAATTCTGACATATCTTGATACGTTCTGTAGCTGTCTTCACCTCTCAAACATCCACTCCCTCTTCTCTTACTTAACTGTGTAAATGTATAACAATTTTACTGGCCTTCAATATAAGGCTGCTGTCCTCAGTTATTTTGCCCTTTGACAATCTTTGAGCAGCTCCCACATACAGCATTACATTGGAATTTATCTCATTTCTTAAGCTTATGAATAAATCAGGGGTTGGTTGAGTCTTGTTCACACCATGGCCCAATCTCAACTATTGTGTTTTAAGTCTGAAGAAAGCAGCTGCTATACATCAACCTATCGGTCATCTTTCTACTGTGCTGGACATACTGTTACAGATCAGTTTGCTGATTCTGAGGTGATTCTGAGTGTAGGTTGCACGTGCTGATCTTAACTTGTTCATTTTGGATGAAGGGATTGCATATTTTCAACTATTTTTGTGTTGTGCTTTGAGGCCCAGCCACATAGCAACATTTTATATCACACTACACTATCAGCATTGTCCTGTAAGTATTCAAGCAAAAGTGATGTACATAAGCCTCTCTTTTCATTGGAAAATAAAGATCAGGGTTGTCGTTGTCCTCAGAGATTATCCGAGTCTTAAGGGTGAAGAATTGTTGGCTTTAATCCTTTCCCATTTTTCCACAACACTTCCTGCATCTTCCTGTGGTATCCTACATTATGGACATGCGTAATGATAAGGTCTGACAGAAGTCCTGACTAAATTGAAAGCTTTGAGTCAAGCAGCATTCTAGAGGGAAGCTCACTCCCACTTGACATATTTGACTTGAAGGCTTGAGGTGCTTGACACATTTGAAGGTCTACTTAGGGCTTCTGTAATTTGTGGATATCTACCTCCGTTCACACTACCTTTGCTGCATCATCATCATTTGCTGTGAACAGTTGTGTCACATTTTAAACAGTTTTCCTTTATTTTTACTGCCTCTGTATCTGTGCTAGAGGCTGGAGCAAAATGACAACAGGAAGTACATTCTGTGTGATCCTTAGGGAACAAGATAATTTTCTTGCTCTTAAAAAATTGCTGAAAATGTGCTGCCATGTACACCCATGAGAACCGCAGATCCTGTATGTCGGGTTTTATCGAAGACAAAATATTTCAAAAGAAATGAATCATATATGCATGCTTCATTACATGTTACAACCACACAGAATAGTTTGATTTGAATTTAGATGAATGTCAGCATGCTAACTCAAACAGACAGCATACTTGACCTTAAATCATTAAGCATGTTGAGACTGCACTGTCAACACCTTAACTCCACCTATAAACAATCTGGTGAACTTCCTGAGCACTTCCCTTTTTTCACTCCTCCTGCATTTCCAAGCTTTTACTTGAGTGTTTCCACTCCATGCACTTCCTGTTGTTTCAAATCTCAGTTTTTGCTGGGTGGAGCCAACATTTTTCTGTTTAATTTCTTATGCAACACAAGGAATGGGACTTGCATATTCGGCATTAACTAGCCACATATTCTTTCTTTCCCTCACTCTATTACCTTGCTTAATCTCCAACAGTGAGCAATTCAGAGGACAAAGAACATCTGGTGGCTCTTTTTGACCTTGGGCTCCAGCTGTTTGACAGTTCAAGACTTTGCCACCAACCACAGACAGGAAGTGGGTGGCCAGGAAACAATCAACTGACTGCAAGTCTGAAAAAAAGACTCAGTCTCTTGCTTATCTTTGAAATGTCGACTCACTATTTTTTCAGAAATACAATCAGAAATACTAGAGTAATACCAAAGAAAATGATTATGCAGTGCAAGGAGGTCATTTACACCCCATTAGTGTATGTGGTATGTTGGCCTATTAGTTTTTAGACATGCTTCAACATGTTTTAGTTTTTACTTTCACGGTGTCAGGTCGCTAAATAATATAATGGGCAGACCATAAACTTGAATAAGAATGAAAAATATGTTCCTTATTTTCACTTGTCTAACTATCAAAGTTAACTGAGATATACATCATTTACCACAAATGCACATCACTTTCAATTACTACTATCGCTACAACTCCCACTGCTATTACTATTACTTAAGACACTACAAATAATGATTATAATGTAGCACATTTTTGTCTGTTATAGGACGAGAGGATAATAAAAGTAACTGAATATAACTAGTGCACAAGTAATATATCCTGTTCAGTTCAGGGGGGTTGTTAAGTATGATAACCTGTAATTATTTTGGATTATTTTTTGCATTTAAAAATAGTTGCATATGCCTGGTAGACCCTGACTTATGTAGGTTGATGACAAATACAATGTGTCATCACAAAAACAATCTTACTCCAGACATGACAAGAAGAATGACGAGAATCAACTTAAACAATTTTCACAAGGCCATGTGAAATCATTGACGACATGTTGCTCAAGTACCAAGACTTGGTAAGTATAAATTACTTGAACATATTTACAGGGGAAGGTTAAAACAGTGGAAAATAAAAGCATGAATGAGCAGGAGTTAGCCTCGCTGCTTTGACAAAAACAGTACACATCACATAGCATTTCCTTTGACATCTGGTTGCTCACCTCAGGTCCTCAAGAAGGTCACATTCTGTCTGATGTTTGATGTGTAATCTGCTCATCTGTTCCACGTGAATGTGCCTCAGCTCCTGGGTGACTCGGACCTTGGGGGAAAAAATATGCACACTGACATATTGCTGTGTACAAACTGTTTTCTGAATAGTGGAATGGCATTCTTGGAATACATGGGCACTGTGGTTATTCAGAGGTGTGGCTGGATAATGTTCATATGAAAACCATCTATCCAACCATCTAACTAACTATCAAACAGTAAATCAGAGGCACTCAGCATAAAATCAGTAGTTCTGCCCTCTACGGTCAATGTCACTGGATATCGAACAGCCAATGAGATAAATTATGAAACATGCTGACCGCGTCTTATTACTGATTACTACCAGGGTTTTCAGAGAGAAAGAATTTTTCTTTCCCTTGGGCGATTAGGTAAGTCAATGCAATATTCATTGATTTAAGAAGTAAGGACAACATTTCATGTTTTTTTAAACTGCATTTCCATTCCCTTCAACTACATTAAAACCAGTCAAATGGCTATACATGATGACACTGTGTAAACTACTCAGTAATTGACTGCAAACAACTGATAAGTCACAACCACTGCTGAGGAAACACAAAATAAAATGATTACTATCATCAAACTTAGTCATTTTGAAGGAATAACAACATTGCTTCTGGGTTGTAAAGGTGGCAAGTTGATTTATCCCTCCTGTGTATCCTGATGAAGACAGAGCTCAAAGTGTCTTTGGTAGTAAATGGTAAACCAATGCATTTATGTAAAACCAGAGAGGGATAGTAAAGAATCTATTGTTGTCTGTTTGCCCTGTCATACAATGCTAACATAAGTGAAGAATAATTGCCATCTACAGAAATAGCTCGAGTTAAAGGATGTTTTTTTTCAACAAATGATAATGTGGTTAGAAATTTCACAATGAAGACATTCTTTCAAATGGATGGGAACTGTTTTTCTACACCTCAAAACAAACGGAAAGTCTTGTCTAATTTTGTCGGCCAGCATCTCCATAAAAATACTGTTATACATTTTTCAAAATCGAACGAGAGGGCAAGCTAAGGAGATGTAATCAACTGACTATGGAGGAGAAATCAAAAAGTTTCCTGGGAACTAAAATATCACTTTGAGTTGGGCATCAGCCCAACTCTAAATTTGAGACACTCAAATGCGATATTACTTAACTTTGCTCGTGGATGTGTACAAAGCCTAATCAAGGTTACGAAAATTATCGAGTTGTTTTCCAAAGTGAAGTGTGTGAAATGATCGGTCGAGTGAGCTATCGACGCATGCCATTGAAACATGATCCAATAAAATTAAATGTGTTCATACTTCGGCACCAGTGACGGCTAGATATACGATCTTGAGGTATCGGCATAACATAATGACAACAGGGGTCCACTTAATTCTGTTTCCCAAGTTTATTCTTGAGCGTTTAAACTAAAACCAAATTCGAAACGGAATAGTTTCCCTGATGCCCATTTCACAGGCAGACAGAACGAAATTTAAACGGTGAAACGTGTCATTACATAATCGTTATGTTCCAAAACTATATCAAACGTGTAAATAAGAAAAATCCTTAAAGAAAATCCACTCTCATCTGATAACTGTGGATGGCAGTAGAGAGCGCAATAAATCAGTTCCTCAAGTGATTTCTTTCAAAGTAGTAATGCAACAGAATGGACACGTACCCATGAAACACTGGGAATTTAACAAAATAAACGCAACTTATTGTATGGCTTTGGCAATGAGAAAGAGTTTAAGGCATCTCAAGCGGGATTACTCTCTGTTGGAGAGGAAACAACACACATAGCGTCTATTCTCCCCCAAAATATGTGGCACACGGGACTTTTTACATTTTTTTCTTTCTCTCTCGTCTCTTTTCAAAACAGATGGATCACATTAAAACCACCGCAGTTAAAAGTCAACAGCTACTCAAATCACAAATGGCGTGAACTATCTTTCAAACCAGTCGACGAGCAACAAAACATACACTTTCAACCATTAAATATGCACCACCTCGTCGAGTGTCTGCAGACAAGTAACATTAGCCCGAAGAGGCTACGACGGGAAAACTCACCTTTCTCGGTGGGGGTTGCATCCTTATTGCTTGACATAAAACATATACAAGAAGAACAAAGTCGATCTTAAAATGTTGGTGCAAATGTTTCCAACAAACAGCTAAATTGGTAATTTAACCCTGGGTCAAGCGGCCATGACGCGTCCAGTCTTAGGTAAGTTGAGTCTCGTTGAAAACAGTGGCCCCGGGGAACAGAAAACGCAAGCTACAAGATAGACATTCAAAATAAAATAATATCCGGTTACTCTTTCAAAACAAAGTCACGATGCCTGAGAAAAAACACAATTTCCGTTTCGCATATTCCAGTTCTGAAACCGTCTATCTCCTCCAACTTTATTCACACAGATCAAGATGTCTGATCTAATCTGGGATAACGGTGAATAGTTACAAATGTCTAACCGGTGGTTTTAAAACCTTCTTAATAAAACTGAGGGAAGACTCCCTCTCTTTACATCTTAATCAATCCAATATATGGTTGGTAGGTTGGTTGGTAGGTAGGTAGGTGCTTTATCGATCCATCGATGAATTGATCCATTAAATTCAAAATGTGATTGATGACGAAATATTCTGTAGGTCCATCAAAAGTGAAGTGAATCGGTAATGACTGAAATCATTTGTGCTGATGGCAATGAGTGCAAGTTGTCGTCATCTAAACTGTCAAAAACGGTGGAAGCAAACGATCTCAAGGCAAAATAAATATAACATTTTAAGATAGACGCACTGCAATTGAGAATCGGACAACTTCAAGTCACTGCATACCAACGGTGCGGAGGTTGAACAAAACTTTACACATCGTTGTGCTACAGTATCAGTCGGACGAAAATAACAGTGGTGTAGTGATGTTTCAATCTCATCCAGATTAGTCTTTCTTGTTCTTCCTTTTGTGTTCAATGGTAGTATTCGCATCTTCTCTGAGTACGGCTGACCTGCATTAGATATGCAATACAGGATTTTCACCTGATTTAGTGGGCCCTCTAGTGGTCGTGTGGTCGAATTTTCGACATTTCGTTTTGGGGAAGCATTTCAGAGCATCGCATTCCTTCACTGAAGTCGGCCTTCGTGTCTTGAGGGCTATCTAGATGAAGCGTGCGGATAGAAAATTGTCCACCAAGACCACACCATTAATGTACATGTCAGTGGATACACGGCAGGCAGTAATTTTTTCACACCAGCCTTGTTAGGATATCCGTAGCCTCAATAAAAAGAACAGATGCTTAAAGAGCATAGGCAATCTATGCATGATCTACTGTATGTTAAATGAGTCATAAAGCAGTCATGAATGCTATGTTTCCTGTGCTCCTTCCCATTGTTTCAGTGTAGATGACCTGTGCCACCGCACTCAAGCTCCATTTTGAGCGGTATACTAGCCATTGACTCACCCTCGGGTGCCCCTGGAACAATTGAGAGAAATCTCAGTTTTAGTTCTATCCACATTACATTGTACAAGTTCCTGACTGAATGCAATCATCAACTTCCTACCACCCTGCCTGTTATTGTGTTGGCATCCTGGGCTGTGCCATTCTCAGGAGAGATCAGAGATTAACAGGAGGCCAGAAAAAGAAAGTAGCCATGCATGGAAAATAGGACAAATATACAATACTTCATTTCTGTGAGAGTATTAAGAAATTTTGCAGCTGTATTCCATATTTATTTGTTCCACTGAACAGTAATTCTTCTGTACGTACATTTTTGGTTTTTGTACTCTAGATGAATAGTCTCAAGTCTTACATACAGTTGGAAAAACAGGGTGTTTGAAACTTATGTCTTGTTTTTGCATTATGAAAACCTTGGCTATCCCAAATGCAGTTGTTTAAATGTATGTGCAATGTTTTCCCTGTTAAATATTACAACGTTACAAAATGTCAAAAATGTTCTTTGAATGGAACAGAGCAGCTGAAAATAAATGAAGAATGGTGCGGAAACAAAACTTTTCTTGTAACAGAAATGACCCTGTGACGTGGTTAGAGGCACCAAAATCTGACAGGATATTTCCATTCGCTAATTCCAAAATGACAAACATCAACTAGATGTGCTTTTGTCTGAGTAGTGAAATGATTTTGAGATACTGACTTAAAACAATACTTCAGAGTACTTAGATATTTTCAAAGTGTTTATCATATTTCCCACTCGCCGTCAAAAATGGATTCTCTCCCTCTCTCTCTTTCTCTCGCTCTCGCTTGTAGCAGACGCTTTGAGTGTATGAAAGTGTATGAATGGTGGTGGTGAGTGTATGGAAAGTGTTTCTTCACTTTAGATGTTGTAATCCACACTAGGTGGTGGCTTAAGTATATAAGTGTATAAAAAGTCTGTTGCTGCCGCCGTTTAGCGACACCGGGCTGAGACGCTGACGCGCCGACACGGAATAACATAGAGCCCGTATGCCGGTGTATCAGTGGGGGATTGTAGCCTCGCTGTGGGAGGGCTGCATAACGGGTCCGCCAAAATGAATAGCAACATGGTGATCCTGGATGGTACAGAGAGGGCGCGCCAGGTGGTCGTGAGCGGCGTTGTGATCAACGGCTCACATACGTGGATGCTGCCGCTGGCGAGCCCCGCCAAACGAGTTTTTATTTTCTAATGTTCCCCCCTTTCTTGAAGAACACTTGGCTAAAGAAAGCACTCTCTCGACATGGAAAATTATTGTCCCCCATTAAGTTTGTGCCCATTGGCTGCACCTCCACGCACCTAATGCACATGCTCGTCCATTGTGCCTTAGGACAATGCTGAGGAGCTCAATGTCATTTATTGATTCATGTCGATGATTTTGATTACACTATTTATGTTACCTCAGATACCTTCAAATGTTGTGGTTGTGGGGCGCTGGAGCATCTGGCCCGCTCCTACCCAGTGAGGGCGACATGGAGGTCACAAGTGGCAACAACACAGCAGTAAGACTGACACAGAGCTGTGGCCTTTGAGCTCCCTTCTGACATCACTGTGATTGAGTTCTCCACAACACTCTGAAAAACCTTGACCTGTTTGTTGGTGAATCTGGTCTTGTAATCCATTTTTGGTGTTGTCTTTGATTGATTGATTGATTGATTGATTGATTGATTGATTGACTGATTGACTGATTGATTGATTTATTGATTGATTGGTCACCAGCTGTTGTGCCTATGATAGCACGATATTCAGGATTGGCCACTGCATGAAGAGCGGTGGACCAAGATTACAATCAAGTGGCAATTATTTCGTCGCCATAGCCGTCGACGTTGACGGAAGAAAAGGTGGGAGCAGCGGCGACGGGAACTGTCTTACCAAAATTTGCTGTCTGCAAGTCACATTCAAACCTGTCGGGCGCGTTCGTGCTGATGCAGAAATGTGTTCAGGTAACGTTTAACATGTCCGTGTTCAAGAGAGTCGCTGCTACTGAGGTATCGGGTAACGGGCAGGAATCAAATGCAAAGCAGGGATGTGGTGGGTGGTGGTGTTTATTTTCAATGTCCATCGGCAAAACCAGAATGCGGAACTTGTCCAGAGGGAAAACAGGCAGAAAGGTAAGCACAGAACACACATGAAGCTCCGACCCTAGGGCAAAAACTGAATCCAGAACCCAACAGGGTCAAGAGCAGGCAGACCGACAAGAGCAGAGTCTGAAGATTGGACACTCAGGCAAAAACACAATCTAGAGCCCAGCAGGGTCGAAAACAAGCAGACAAAGACAGCCAGACAATCAGTCCCCAAGAAGAAATTCAACTGTCCTGTTACAGAGATAGATAGATAGATAGATAGATAGATAGATAGATAGATAGATAGATAGATAGATAGATAGATAGATAGATAGATAGATAGATAGATAGATAGATAGATAGATAGATAGATAGATAGATAGATAGATAGATAGATAGATAGATACTGAGAAACTGGCTCATGCTTTTGTTACTCTCATTCTGTATTATCAGGCTGTAGCAACAAGTCGCTAAGGCCTCTGCAGCAGATTCAGAATGCTGCTGCACACGTATTGACAGGAAGT
>OMPJ01015061.1:0-17500 GCA_900312935.1 Carapus acus | reverse complement strand
TCAAGAAGCACTTTTCAGCCACAAGTACCTCTAGTTAAAGTCAGTCAATTTCAGTTAAGTCTAGATGTATACCTGTTGTGGTGGGGCATCATGTGAGATGAAAGTGACCTTAAAGTTGGTGCAGATTAGTTTCCCCCAGATATCATCTTGGCTGCTTTCAGTGTTGATACATTTTCGGACAAAGTTGACTTCATTGACGACAATCTCCCCTTGGGAGAGAAGTTTTAGATAAAAAAAGAGTCAGTCCTTTAGCATTATGTCCTCTGTGGTCTCTATGAGGCCAGGGAGATTCTCTGTGTGTGAAGCGGATGCATATCACAAGCATAAATACTGTACATGGAGGATATAACATTAAGTGAATAAGTACAAGGACTACTAATAACATCAGTGCCATACTGTATCAGCCATGGCACAGGACAGGAATTCTAGGCACAGCCAGGGGCTGTAGGGGGACCAGTTTAGGGACCACTGGACCTCATCACTGCTTTTTACAGACGATGTTGTCCTGTTGATGCCCTCGGACCAGGGCCTCCAGCCTGTGCTGGGGCGGTTTGCAGCCGAGTGTGGAACGGCCGGGATGACAATCAGCACCTCCAAATCTGAGGCCATTGTTTTCGACCGGAAAAAGGTGGTTTGCACCCTCCGGACTGGAGACGATATCCTGCCTCAAGTGGAGGACTTTAAGTATCTTGGGGTCCTGTTCACAAGTGAGGGTAGAATGGAAGGTGGGATTGACCGACGGATCAGTGCAGCGGTGGCAGTGATGCGGCCAGTGTACCGGTCCGTCGTGGTGAAGAAGGAGCTGAGCCGGAAGGCAAAGCTCTCTATTTACCGGTCAATCTATGTCCCTACCGTCACCTATGGTCATGAACTTTGGGTCATGACCGAAAGGACAAAATCGCGGATACAGGCGGCCAAAATGAGCTTCCTCCGCAGGGTGGTGGGAGGCACTCTACGAGATAGGGTGAGGAGTTCTGTCATCCGCTCAAAGTAGAGCTGCTCCTCCTCAACATCTGGAGTAGCCAGTTGAGGTGGCTCCGGCATCTCTTTCGGGTGAATCCTGTTCGCCTTCCTAGGGAGGTGTTCTGGGCATGTCCCACTGGGAAGAGGCCCTGAGGAAGACCCAGGTAGAGGGACTATGTCTCCCAGCTGGCCTGGGAACGCCTTGGGGTCCTTCACCAGGTTTGCATACACTGTGTCTGGTATTTTGCCCCATTCCTCCATTCAGATCTCCTCTTGAGCAGTCATGTTTTGGGGCTATCGCTGGGCAACATAGACTTTCAACTCCCTCCACATATTTTCTGAAGGGTTGAGGTCTGGGGACTGGCTAGGTCACTCCCGGACCTCGAAATGCTTTTTATGGAGCTACTCCTTTGTCATTGTCATGCTAGAGGACCCAGCCACGTTCCATCTTCAATGACCTCACTGATGAAAGGATGTTTTAACTTAAAACATCATTCTTTCTTTAACACGAATCAGTTGTCCCGCCCCCCTTGTAGAAAAACAGCCCCAAAGCATGACGCTTCAACCCCATGATTCACAGTAGGTATAGTGTTCTTGGGATTACAACTCAGCATTCTTCTTCCACCAAACATGATGAGTTTTACCAAAATGTTTGACTTAGGTTTTATATAACCACATGGTATTCTCCCAATCCTCTTCCAAATCCTCTATATGCTCACTGGCAAACTTCAGATGGCCCTGACATGTACTGGTTTGCAGGGGGGCACGCCTGGCACTGCAGGAGTTGAGTCCCTCTTGGCGTAGTGCGTTACTGATGGTAGTCTTTGTTACTTTGGTCCCAGCTCTCTGCAGGTCATTCATCAGTTCCCTCCATGTAGTGCTGAGATTTTGGCTCACCGTTCTCATGATCATTTTGACCCTACAGGATGAGATCTTGTGTGGGGACCCAGATCAAGGGAGATAAGCAATTGTCTTGTATCTCTTCCATTTTCTTACAATTGCTTCCACAGTTGATTTATTCACACCTACCTACTTGCCAATTTAGATTCACTCTACCCATACTGGTGCAGGCCTACAATTTTCATGGTGTCCTTTGACAGCTCTTTGGTCTTGGCCATGGATGAGTCTGGAGTCTGACTGTTTGAAGCTGTAGACAGGAGTCTTTTATACAGATAAGGAGTTCAAACAGGTGCCATTAATACAGGTAATGAGTGGAGGACAGAAGACCTTCTTACAGAGGCAGTTACAGGTCTGTGAGAGACGGAAATCTTGCTTGTTTGTTGGTCACCAAATACTTATTTTCCACTATCATTTACGAATAAATTCTTAAAAAATCCTACAATGTCAATTCCTGTATTTTTTTGTCATTTTGTCGCTTGTAGTTGAAGTGTACCTATGATCAAAATTACAGATCTCTCTCATCTTTCTCATTTGGAGAACTTGCAAAATCAGAGGCTGACCAAATATTTTTTTGCCCCACTGTAAAAGAAAGGAATTCTGACATACATTGGATGGAATTGCAAAAACCGTCTCCAGGGAGATCACTGGAGCAGATTTAAATCAGTGTGATGGTGAAGGGCAGTGAGTGAATGAGGAGGTGCAGGTTACATATGTCAGAAAGAGTTGATCGCTAATGCCATATCTTGACTAAATCTGTAAATCTGAATGCACACATCACTACTCTCTGTCAATTTTCATATGTCTTTCACTACCTTATTTCTCCGCCACTACTGAATATTTTGACATTTATAGCGACATTTTTCCTTGGTAAAATTCATCAATTCATTTTCTTTCTCTAGATCAGTGCTTTTCAACCAGTGTTGCGCGGCACACTGGTGTGCCTCAAGAAGTCTTTAGGTGTTCCGCGTAGAAAGTAGTCACGCGCGCACACACTCCCGCCCCCCCGTCAAGAACTCGCGGCCCAGCGAAAATATTGTCGCGCGCACCCTGAAGCACATCCTGAGCAGTTGCCCCAAGGCCATGGGAGACGTGAGGTAAACATGGCGCCACTACCAGGTTCTAAAGGCCATGGCCGACACCATTTGCACAGGTATCAAGCAGAGCAAACATTTGCTCCCGGCAAGGCACAACATCCCCTTTGTCAGGGCAGGAAAGAAACCTCAACCAAAGCGGAAGGCCTCAACTGGGCTACTCACCTCAGCTTGTGACTGGCAACTAAAGGTGGACCTGGGGAGGAAGCTGAAGTTTCCAGTGCACATCACCGAGACGTCACTCAAGCCTGACCTGTTTTTAACATCAGACTCCACAAAGCAAGATGTGCTGCTGGAACTTACAGTCCCCTGGGAAGATTGGATGTTCGAGGCCTATAAACCTAAGAAGGTGGAGGCCTGCAGGGCAAATGGCTGTAAGGCCTGTTGTGAGCCTTTTGAGGTGGGTTGTAGGCAATGTTCCCTCTAAACTGCGCGCTTGCGCAATCGCGCACTGCTCCTACTATATCAGCGCACGGCTTAGCGCGTCGCTAACAGTGCGGCGGAGGTAAGAGAGGCGAGGTGGAGTAAATGCTGCGCAGAGAGTTTGTGAGCGGGAACATTGGTTGTAGGGGTTTCCCCGAGCAGTCCCTGCACCGAGCACTCTTGCTCCTTGGGATCAGAGGAACCACCAGAACCATCAGTGAGGCAGCGGGAAAGCCTCAAGGTGGCTGTGGATCAAAAGGGCAGATCCATGGTGTAGTGCTGCTCAGACACAAGTCAAGGACAGATCTCCCTCGGCTGGGTAGCCCAGGTGAGGGTGTCTGATGATCTAAGACCAGAAACACCCTATGACCCTGGGTTCATCACTGAGAATGTGTGAAGGAACATTGAAAGAACTCACTATTCTCTCTGGTGGCAGTTGCTCAGTCCATAAGGACTTGGGTTGGGAACTGGAGGGTGGTTGGTCCAAGTCCAGAGTAGACCAAGAGTTTAAGGCAGAGCTCCCACATGGGTGCCCTTATGCAAGGCACCTAACACCTACGGCGTTGGTTAATTACCTAACCCTCTTAAGTCTCAACTCAGTGTATGCCTCACGCTGCAACTTCTCCTTCCAAAATAACACTGGATACATTATTATTCTACAGGAGATTAATCAAGTGCATCTTTTTTCTTCAAAAAGCAAAAAAGGCAACTGTGGTACTCTCTCTTGGCATGAAGTCATAATACTGCTCATTTGTTGCAACCACCTTCCTCAACCTAGCTTCAACAATTCTCTCCCATAACTTCATGGTGTGTCTTCATGCTTTGTGAGTGTGTGCATTTTCTGTTTCATTGCCGTTTCCTTACCTGTCCTCTTTTCCCTTTCATTTTGTTCCACTCAGTTACCTCCTCAAAACACACTGCGTTCCCTCACTACCACATTTCTTTGCTTAATTACCCTAACCTGCAACACATCTTCTCCAGTTCTTTGCCTGTTTGGCACATCAATAAAAATCACCCTCTCCTTCTTTATTTTCCAGACACTTTCACAGTTCACCATATTTTTCTTGTTCCACCTTTGCTACAGTGCTTTGTTTCCCCTGACCATCAGAACAGTCAGTCCTATCTACTATCTTTATCTCCCTTGCTGTCTCACTTTGTCGTTTTTTGTCATCTAAAACAGTTTTTGTGCTCTGGCTCTGTTCTTTTACCAGTCATAGACCCCACATTTGATGTCCACTCTAACCTCCACACTCATGTCATTCCTTGTCTGTTGCTGCCTCTGAGCAGGCTTTCCTCCTCTCCTCCTGCCTTTGGTTTCTATGGCTCAACATGATGGTGCGGACAATTAACTCACCGGGAAGCAGTCTCGGCTCCAACTTTTTCACATGTGATAGGATAGTTTTTTGATCAGTCTGGAAAAATGCAGAGACACGATTATGGTTATTTTGAAAAATTGTCTGCTCTTTTATCCATAGTTAACACAGTCAACTGGTTGGACAAATTTCACAGGGTTTGAAAATGAGCTGCAGATAATCCTTGTCATTAGTTTTTTATCTTTCGTTCAAGATGCAAACACTGCCAAGATGTCATTGAGCAATATTCAATATTCGCCATGGTTTGATATAGTGAATTATCACAGCATGCTCTGGTGGTGTGCCGAAGTTGACATATTTCTTTCTACTCCCCTTCTTCTGTTGAAACTTTTGTTTGTGAGAATTTCATCACCTCTGAAAAAGGGAACATTTGCCTTCTGTTTCAATGTAAATTGAGGGGCTTTCAAATTACAACTACTTTCAAAATACAAAGTATTGTTTGTAAGTGACACAGGGGAATGACACTTTACAGTTTCTACACAAAGCACAGTTTTGAGACAAGTCCTGACTATTCCTTTAACCACATGTGCAAGGTGTTTCTTGTGAAGGTATACTTGGAGGTATCCTTTACAGGTGTGCCTCACATTTATTTGGGGTGTGGCCATTGTAACTTATATTCAGTTTAAACTATTCGTCACAAGTAGCCAGTGGCAAATTAACACACATTGATGTAATCCTGCACCAAAGTATCAGCGAGAGGGATGCTTTCGGCATGGTCAGTACATTTTTTGCAAATTAAGGTTAGAGACAAATTACGTTATCTGATTATTCGACTTTCTTTTGCACCCACCGATGAACCATCATGGTAGCTTTCTATTGCCTTAGGACAGAACGAAACTAAATGCGACACTTTTTACACTCAATTCACCACCACTGCCAAAATCTCATTATGAACATGGTAAGACAAGTCATCTAGCGATACAAGATGAGTCTGATGACACTCTTGTCGGCACATTTCTACTTCACATTTCCCCTGAATTTGACAAAAAACCTCGGGGAATTCTGTTGAATATTCTGTGCGAAAGACATACTGTGTTAAATATGCGGTAGTTTTCCAACACATACCTGTGGGGGAGGAAGATAAGACTTGAAAGTTGGCCTGGCAGGTTTAACAGAAAACATTGTTTATTTCTCTCGTGTCACTGATGTTCCAGAGAGATTGACTAAAGGTAGCGCAGTTGCTGCCAGCGCAGGAAGAAACTAGACGAGAAGTAGGAAATTTCTGTCAACCAACACCTTTGCTTAGTAGAGTTGTGCCTGAAACAATCATTGAGTCAAGCTGGGCGAGTAACGAAACTTCCCTATCGCAAACACACACACAACTCGCTGACTTAGGCAGGCTCAAGAGGTTGATCCGTCGCTGTTTGTTAGCTTAGCCTACCGCAAGTGATTCTACGAAGTTTAGTCGAACAAAGTAAACACGTAGAGACAGAAAAAAAAGATTCCTGACGGCTTCCAGGTGTCCACTACGTTTCTACATTTTGTTTCCGGCTGTCACTGTTGTAACTGCTGACAGTGACTTCTTCGATGAATGGTCACTTTAGCCAAGTGTAGTTGCCCGTGCTGACGACATGTTGGCTGCCATGTTACATTAAAAGGCAAAGCGTTACTTCGCTTCCAGCTTCGAGCAAACTTCCTTTTAACTGTAAATGTCCAGTATTGCAGTTAGTACGATAAAGACATGCTGCGTGGTCTGTACTTCATCACAGTCAAAGCTCCAACAGAAAAACTCGTCCATTAGTAAAATGAAATAAAATAAAATAAAATAAAATAAAATAAAATGAAATCACTAATAGCAACTGCAACTTTCATGATGCCCGAGGAGCGTATTCATAAGACGAATGGGTATGAACGAACGAGCGAACGGGAGTCCTTGAGTCTTCGCTTATGCCCCCAATAATTTATGTGGCAGGGGTTCACAAAACCAAATTGTTTGATGCATTGAAAAAAAAGACGACTAAATCCTCTAGACAGACCACCTCACTCGTTAACCTACTTGTTCCACTCAACATGTTCAGATATGCTACAATTACAGACCTCCATCCAGTATCTGTGGATTGAAGGGTAATGTTTGACATTAATACACCTCCCTTTCGTGCACAAACTGATAATTATTTGTTTCTCGATTGTATTTTATCTGTTCATGAGATTATGAACAGATTTTCCCAACATTTTGTCTGATTAAATGTCGACATTTCAGTCTCACAACTTGTTGACCAACAGGGGGAGCTATTCCCCAAAATATACCTAACGTATCCCTACAAATCATTGACGACACTCCATTATGTACCTGTCAGGTTAGAGAGCATCTCCGTCACAAATGCACCTCAAGAAAAAAAGATATAAACTTGTGTTTGAACTAACGACGAGTTATTTTAACGACGTGCCCTTGATAAACAAAACAAAACAAAACAAAACCTCTGACTTTCGATTGCCACCTAAAGTTACGAAGATTCCGCTGTGTTTTTCGCACCCATTCATTTAGAAATTGCTTTAGTAAGTTTTCGGCATGATAGTTTAGTCATTGCCCAAATGTAAGGATAACGCGAGGGTGAACTGGGATCTTCAATATTTCAATATTTGTTTGACGCGTGTTCAATCTCAAAGTGAAACAGTTTTACACAGCACCGTTGAACATGTAAAGTTAATTCAGTATGGATATTTTCCATATCTCACTAAAATGAATTTATATACTGTAGACGTGTGTGTGCGCGCGCGCGCGTGTGTGTATGTGAGTGAGTGTACACATATATTCCTACGTGTGGATACGCACACATATAAAAATTTGGGGCCGTATGTAGTGTGTTCTGTTGATGGAAAGACAAAAGATTTGAGAGAAAGTATTTACGTCAGGCTCCTAAAGCTGCGCAAGTCCTCCACTACGTAGTCTCCCTGTTGAATATTTAAATATGTGCCCGCTCAGCGCCTTTCCATTGGCTCATAATGTGTGCAAGCAGCCGTGTGATGTTTCCTCGGCTGTTGCTCTCCCAAACTCGCGATTCACCTTTCTGTACACCAGTTTCTCCCGAGACCACGACAGACTTCGGGACATGACGAACGGTGAACATCAATGAGGGGAGACGTTTATGCTTTCAGGATTATATCAGTGGACTTGGATTTAGTCTGTCGGTTTTACCGATAATAGATACATTTCTGTGGAACAAAACATACTGGCCTTTCCAGTTCTCCGAGACGAGACGGACAGGAAAGGATCTGTTGTTTCTATCTGCTAAGGGGGAGGAGGTGATGGTGAGTCACGTCTCTTCTTAATATGTCAGTAGTATTTTTCGGTCGGATTTGGTGACTAAATCACCAATTACGCAACTCTAAATGGGGATGCACATACAGGTATATGAATGTGAATCTCCCTTCAACTGTTCGAGAAGCTGTTTTCGGTTAACTGTCTGGGTGATCTTTAACACCCGTGAAAGGAAGAATATCAATATTGCTGGAGATTCAATTCACAGACATTGAACATTACATTTTGTACCCCTTATCAGCTGGACATTTAGATGATCGTTGGCGTAGGTTGGACTTAAGGTCAACAGAAAGGAGAAATACTGGTAAAACCTAGGGATCTTGGGACCCTCCTAAACAGGGCTCCAACAAACACTAAACATCAGTGTGCCGGAAACTATTGGACCTGAGTTGTTGCACTACCTTACATGAGCAATGAAACCATAATGAACCCAAACCTAATTTCTTGAAGCGATGTGGTTATTCTCAATAGGAAAAATTCAGGGTAGATATGGATGTGGATGCACTGCATCATTTCTGTATAAATGCATATGAATAGAACATGTAGAAGTGTGAGTGTGTGTGTGTGTGTATTAACAAGATTGACGCTTTTTTTGAAAAGAGCATTGATTGTATAATCCTTATCCTTTGATTTTGTAATCTACTTCATTACAATTCCACAATGGAGGTAACTGTGTAGGGTAACTGAGGGACACAGAGATACCAAAGGAATTATGGTCCAAACAAAAGGAAACTGAATAAAATGCAGACTTTCTTCAAAACTAATTGGTGTTGAAGAAATGTGTGGTGGAGTCCGTCTCATGTGCTGTCTGTTTATCAGAAGTTGCTACAAGGGGACAGGTTCTCCCAGGTTACGGACTGGCACATGCAAAGCAGATGAAAAATTTGGCTTGGTCTCTTTGTTGTGATGATATTTGGTTGAGCCCTCCTCTTTTTTGGCAGAGATTCAAGTGGAGGTATTGGAAGTTTTATTTTCATATTTTACTGACAAGATGATTGTAACTACAAAAAGACAACAATCTCTGACTACGATCAAATATAGTTGCCTCCTCAATGTTGAAAGATTTTAGATCCAGTATTTGTAATTGTAGTTATTTGGAGTCATCAGCATGTATTAAATAAAGTCTGGCAAAGACTGGTTATGATAAACAATTGTGAAAAATGAAATAATGGGCCAAACATACAGTATAAAACATGCCAAAGAAGAGCCTCCACAGTGTCGGGCATATGCATCTCTATCACTATCTTATTTTATGATTTTTTATACAAATTTTGCACAGACTCACCATCCGTGACTATTTGAGGCACGAAGGACTTTAACCTTTTACATAATCCAATGCCTTTTGTGTTCTATTTGAACCTAGATGGGGTTGCCCAAAATACAAAGGTGCTGAGTAGCAAACTCCCACAAGGAGAACTAAAAGGGAATAGAAAACTTGAAGAAGTAGAAGAATATTAAGTAGAGTGTATAGAAGCATATGGAAATGCCAATGGACATTTAATTGCAAAAAAAGAAAATGTTTGACAAATGCAATTCATATGTAAGAAATCCAGGTAGTGAGGGAAATCTTGCAAGATATTTGATCTGACAGTTTTTTCCGACTGTTTTTATAATCAGTTTCCAACCTCTTTCAGCTGAGAGTTGAATGTTTTTGTTTTTTATACTTAAGATTGTGAAATTTTGTAATGGAATAGAAATAATTTTTTTTTTGCATTGTTCAGGAATATAACCATACGGTTGTTACTTTCAAAGTGAATGACCAGCACTGTTTTTCTTTGGTCTTCGTGTTGTGAGTCAATACAAATGCTAACAAACACTTTGGATTTGTCCAGCTTTATTGATTGTGAACTTGTGGTGGGTGGTGTGCCGTTACTGTTTAAATCTTGATTCACCTGTTCTGTGGTTTGATTTCAGATGTCTTTAAAGAATGTTGTACTGCCAGGTCATTGCTCTGTCATTTTGAATCCTGCTTAGTGAGAGTCCGATTGTCACTCCAGCTGTTTGTAATAGTCCACTAAAGCATGAGTCACTGGTGAGATCCCTCAATGATGGATAGTCAGGTAACAGCTGCTGAAATTAATGAATTTAACAGAGGTGCTTACTAGGTTGCCTCCTTTTTCTTGATTTCGTAGCTAGTGCTCTATTGTTACCTCTGCCACAGAAACGTTGTCAAGAATGTAAGCTCTGACTCTATTACAGTCTGCATTGCTGCTCTGTGAACCTGGAAAACTTGATGGGCCGGTCCCTCATGGTCTGTGTGCTCATACTATTGGCTTCTCAAGATTGCTCATTGACAGCTTCAAATTCACTTCCACGTTCCCTCTAATTTGCAATTTTGAATGCAGTGTTAATTAAGATAAACCATTTCCATCTCAAAGTAATAAAGTATAAATGATAGAGCATAATAATTATATTTTCGACCAGCTTGTCCAGTCGTTTGGGAATCCTGTCTGTCACAGAGTCGTTCCAGCACACTGCAACAAAGAACAGTGCAGTGCTACCACAGAGTGGTAGACCATGATCATGGTCTCCACAAACTTTTTTGTGGAAGTTGTGGAAAATTTCCATAACAGATGACTTGGCACCTTCTTATCAAGGGCATCAATGTTCGGGTACCAGTCCATTTTATCATCCACGATGACTCCTAGATATTTGTAGCTGCGCACCCACCCCATCAATGCCCCCACCCCAGGATGGATACTGGTAGAAGAGAAGACCCCTCTCTGTGGATATTGTCTACCATCTCTTTTTTTTAGTTGTCTTCAGGTGAGGGCAGCACTCACTGCACCAGTCCTGGAAGGCATCAATAAGGTCCATGTACACCTGCTCCTGCCCATTCCTGATACATGGCACCATAGCCGTATCATCCGAATATTTTTGCAGTTGGAGGACTCTGTGTTGTTTTTAAGTCAGAAGTATAGAGCATGGATAGGAAAGGTGCTAAGACAGTTTTTGTGGAGCACCAGTGTTCCTCCTGACCACCGCAGACACGTAGCTCTCCATCCTGAACCAGTGCAGCCCCTCTGTCAGGTAGTCAGCTATCCAGGAGATCAGAAAATTGTCAACTGGCATTCCCTTTAACTTGCCTCTTAATATGAGAGTTTGGATAGTGTTAAAAGCTCTTGAGAAGGAGAAAAAGGGGATCTTTACAAAACATTCCGGCGCCTCCTGAGAAGTGTAAACCCGACGCAGCAAATACCGTAGAGCAGGGGTGTCAAACTGATCCCGTAAAGGGCCGTGTTGGTGCAGATGTTTGTTCCAACCAAGCAGAAGCACACCTGAGTCGATTAGTCAACCAATCGTCTTTGCTAAGGCCCTTGATTAGTAGACTCGCGTGTGTTTTTGCTTGGTTGGAACAAAAACCTACACCCACACGGCCCTGTACTGGATCAGTTTGACACCCATGCCGTTGCGCATCTTCAACTCCAACATGCACCTGAGAGGCAAACTGGAGAGGGTGGATTGCATTGGTGACCTTTGACCTCAGGAGATGGAGGACTACACGCTACAGAGTCTTCAGTCTTCTTATCTTGGATGTTAAGACCACTTGTCTGTAGTCATGGTGCTCAGCACTGTGCCCTGCATGTTGTTGCAGTACAAAACAAGATGTTTTCCCCTGCACTTGGACCTTTGCTGTATGAAGACTCTTGTTGAAGAATTCCTTCAGGGGCTCTGCCAGTTGGTCTCCCAGGAGTCTTGGAAATACTCCATCTGGGCTTACAGTCCTCCCTTTGCTTAGTCCCCTTAGCTCTGCTCTCACCTCCTCAACTGTGAAGGACAGTGGTTGCTCTTCCTCAGTAGCACTACTGGGGGAGGAACTCTCACCAGGAGACAGTGGTGCAGCAGAATCTGCATCACATCTGCAAAAAACAAGTTTAAGTAGTTGTAGTCTCAGTGCTCCCTTAAGTTCATGCTGAACCTCCCCAAGTTCCCCTTGTTCTTCTCCTTAAACACCAGCTTTTTCTGCTTGATGGTGCTATTAACTCAGGATTTGTTATTGGGGTAATAGCAAAGGTTATCTCTACAGGGATGAGTGTAATCATTGAGAATGTTCACCATTTTGTCCACATCCAAATTTTTATCCGATGGCTTTGGCAGTGCAATTGAGTCGTGCAAAACTGTCCCTGGGGGCCACACTTGTCTCTTGAGACTATCTCCTGACGGAACGGGAGGTAAAAGGCAACATTACTACTACGAAACAGGTCAGGTGTCATATTTTCCCTCATGGGACAGTCCACATACTGAACAAAGCCAGTCAGATGGGGGGAGGGGCTCGTTTGATCAAAATCCCATGTTGTTGCAGTTAATTTACTCGGATGCTTGTTCTGGATTTTCACCACTGTTTCATGGATGAGGTCAAATGCCATGACATCTGTTACCTGTTGAGGGACATAAACAATACAATAGAAGAGAATAGAACACCTTTATTGTCACTGTGCAGCACAGCAAAATTATGGCGCAGCTCTGGCTCAGCTATATACTGTACTACCTATCTAAAGTATAGACCTATTTACAATGTAAACCTATTTAGAGTATTGATCCTATGCACCTATTTACAGTTTAAATCCTACAGGAGGAGTGGTGCAAACAGAAAGAAAACAGCCTGTGCAAGTAGTCACAGCAGATGGTGCAAAGAGCATAAACATTGCAGGTGGTGGATTGGCACACATGTAGTGTGCAGCAGCATAAGGGGGAAAAGTGTCGCCCTTGCGTGTGCAGGTGTGCCTCCGTCTGTGTGTGTGTGAGTCCCCTCAGGGTGTCTGTAGGGGGGTAAAGTGTCTTGTTTGTCATCTCAAGATTGTCAGTTCACTGCAAAAAATGGCGACCATGTGCAAAACTCCCCCGGTGCATACTGGTAGTTCGGTCTGAGACCAACTCCCAATAGGTCTATATCTTAATAGCATATCTATTCCTTCATCGAAATATGGCCAGGGTGGCACCATCTATTGTTAATTTGCAGCATGTGTCCCTTGCCTTTGCTTTTGCGGTCATCCTTGCATCCCTGTCCGCTTGTACTGTCGAGAAACAGGGTAAGTTCCCACATGAGTCAGGCAGGTTTTCATTCAGCCACGTCCCTGTCCAGAACATAAGACTGCACTCCCTGTAGATTCTCTGGTTCCTCATCTGTTTGGTTGACAACACTCTTGCAATGATATGCTGTTTTGTTCTTGCTGTCATTTTAATCTAGTGTGATTTCCCTTCACACTGTACTTTTTGAGAGTGAATCAAACTGCTCGGACAATGTGGCACAGTTAAAGCAGTTGCCCATTTGAGGGCATTAACGCTGATTGAATGAGATTGAAAGGGAAGTCCCTGTCTGTCAGCTAGCTTTTTCACAACTGAGACAAACAAAGGAGTGTGTTCGTCTTGTTTATTTCAACATTTTCTATCAAATCATCCATTTTCTTTCTGCACTCCATTTGTCTCTGTCAGCACTATAGTCTGGGTGCTTTCACATTGTTTGTAGACCGCATAAGGATGCACTCAGGGTGCAGACCGAAGAATCTCCACTGATGTCGCAGTAAAGGAATGGATTGAGTGTGATCAGATGTGTTTCCTCAAGTGTTCTGATTTGTTGTGTTAGTGATGAGCAAATAATATCACAGTCACAAAGCTTAGTTGCACATCAGCGGGTCCAAATTGCAATACAATGTCCCTCACGTAATATAGCGTATTATTCCTTCAAAGCCTTACATACCTCCATCCATCTCAAATTTGGATAAAGGAAGTGTTCAGGTTACTTTTTTTGAAAAATGGATTGTTGAGTCTCAATATGGGTCTTCCTGGACGAGGGTTCACTGACACCACTGCTACAAGGTTATATTTATTATATTTGATAAAAGTAATTTCAATTATGAAAAGTAAGAGATCATGTGATTTGGCCTTTTTGCATGCATGGCTTCGCCTCATAGAGGATTTCTGTTCTCCACCCAATCTTAAGATGTAAAAGCATGTCATTTATCACTCTCAATAGCTATGTTTTAGTTTTGATTTATCTCCAACAACCAGTATCTTAGTCTGGTCATGTTCTGACCAGGAACATGAAGTTTCCCCTCATTCCCTCAGGTTCTCTTACAGATTACATTGCAGCATGCACAAAAACAAGAACACATACCCACACTCATGTGTGAACTAGGGATGTCCGATATTGGCTTTTTTGCCGATATCCGATTTGCCGATATTGTCCAACTCTCAATTTACAGATACCGATAACCGCTGATACCGATATTACACCGGTAAACGCTTCAGGAGCACATAGGCACTATTTCAGTGTAACACAAGCATTATTGTATTTTTATCGTTTTTTATTTTATCGGTTTTAAAGCAAAAAAAAATCTGATACCAATATTACATTTTTATGCTAATATCGGGCCGTCATATATCGACCGATATATCGGACATCTCTTGTGTGAACACATTAAAACATTCAGCACACGTGCATAAGGAGTGCTATGTGTCTTCACATGTCAACCATTACCTGAAAAATGAAAACTTTTATTTGCCTATAATGTCAGGTGTTCGTTTGTTAACTGTTTTCTATGATGTGCTTTGTTGATTTTCATCTCACTAAGTGACCGCTCACATGCGATGAATTCAGCTTTAGCAAAGATTTGGAAGAATTGTAATGAAACACAGCACATTGCAGGAAGAACTACTGTAATTGTTGTGAATATTTGTGGGCTAGGTTAAAGAAGGGACCAAAACTGTCACTCGTTTAGGCTTATTGGTTTCAGGATTCAGTCAGTGTATTAATAGTGAAAATAATGGTTGCATTGTCATGTGTCTGTCTGAGCTTGAGTGATGAGAATTTCACAAGACACTCAGGACCCAAACTGTTTGATATACACAGAAATGATGTATTGGCAGGGGAGGCAAAGCTTCACCTGGCACCCCAGAAAAAGGAAAACAAATGCAGATTTTATGAAAGTTTACCAGCTCTCATATTGCATAAACCAGAACTTTGAATCACTCTTTTATGTTAAAACTTAAATCCCTACTAATTGTAAGTCCTGTTTGTTTGCCGTATATGACTTAATTAGATTTTATATCACTGGAGAGTACACTGACCCCATGCAAGTTATGGTATCAAAATGCATTTTCTTTGCTGATTTTATTAACAACAAGCTACATGGGTTGTCTCAGCAATGTCATTTTGTTTTTTGAATTGCATGCAGTTCAATCCATGAAAGGTTTCAGGGATCAGATTGGGAAAATCTGTCAAAACATTTGAAGGGTGGTTTTCACATAACATGACATATGGAACTTTCCAGTTTGATTCACATTATATTGGTCATGTAACATCGAAAATTGTGCTTGATTACAATATGTGCATTAGTAAATTGGAAGTATTGTGCAACTGTGTGCATTTCTGCTAATTTCTGCAAACGTTTGAGTTACTTAGACTTTGTAAAAACTGTCGGTAAGGTGAATTTTTCAAGAGCTGTGATGCACAGGTCTGGTCACATTTGGGGGCAAGATTCTTTGGGAGCATCAATTCATGGGTCGTTTGCTCTGCAGCACCTCTGGCAAATTCATAAAAGTATGATGACATGATTTTGTGAGTTGCATTGAATTTATTCAGGGAAAGAAGCTGGTTCAGTTTCCAGTTCTGTTTGTCTCTCACCCACGTCGGTAGTACACTGGCCTGCAACTGATATATGTGCAACTGCAAACAACATACAGTATATCAGGAAGAATTTCTGTTTAGGAAAAGCAATCCTTGTGTTTGCTACATACTGTATGTGCTGCCATTGTGATGCCTGCCCTCATGACCATGCATTAGATACACAAACTGTGTTATAAAGACAAAATATGACCACAAATTCGAGTACAAAATCAGAGAAAATCATTTCAGCTTACTTTGTTGACCTGAATCTAGAGAGGAATTGAATTCTTGCATTATTGATTTCACATAGACTTTGAAACACAACGTAGGTGTCATTGTTTGCCGCCAGGTGTTGGGGGTGGGTGGTGGTGGGGGATTGCACAGACCGTCCACGGTCCTCTAAGAGATGTTGACACGCGGCACTTGGCCCCTCAGAGCGAGCACTTGTTGCTCTGAAAGCTGTCATACCTGAGTTGTAAAATCATCTCTTGGGCTAGATTAAATCCGTTCTCGGTGCTAGATCATACGTTTGACATCCCTAAATTAGGGTGCCCATCCCCACGGACCGAAATTGGAAGATGGTTCTACAGGAGAGGACCCTGATAGTTGAAGGCTTTGCCCCTGATTCTACTTCTACAGATTCCAGCAATTACAAGTAACTCTGTGTTTTGGGATCACAGGGCTCTTCTGGTTAGATGATAAGGTACCATCAGCTCTTTAAGATATGATGGTGCCTAATCATTAAGCCTCTTGTAGGTAAGGCGAATAATTTTAATTTCTTTTCTCAATTTTATAGGAAACCAGTACAGAGGAGCTAACGGTGGAGAAATGTGAACTCTTTTCGTAGCTCCTGTCAATACATGTGCTGCAGTATTCTGAACCAGCTGGAGAAGCTTCAGTGTCAGGCTGGATAATTAAGAATTGAAGTAATCCAGCCTGGAAGTAACAAAAGCAAGTTTTTCCGAATCTTTTAAGGGCAACATGTGCCTAATCCAAACAGCGATATTGTGTGAGAGAAAGACCCGGACATTTGTTTAATGCACACATTCAAAGATAACTCCCAATTTATTTTCAGTCGTGCTGGAGTCCAAGGTAAAGCCACCTAGAGAAGCCATTAGATTACGCACTGAGTTTTCAAGGTGTTCAGGACCAACACCAATACCGTAATCTCAGTTTTACCTGATTTGAGTCACAGAAAGTTGTGATTTTATGTCCCCAAGGCAAGCCTGAAATTTATACAGATGGTTGGTGTCATTTGGCATCACTGAAAAGACAAAAGACGTGACAGTGAAAATTTAGTTTCCTGAGAATCCTAACTTGAGGAAGCATATATTGAGAGAACTGAATTGGTGTTAGGCTCAGAGGAAACATTGTCAACAAACAGCTATCTGATAGATAAGACTTAAGACAGCTGAAACCAGCTCCTTAGATGCTGATCACATCCTGTAGCTGCTGTCGATGGTCGATGGTGTCAAATGCAGCACTGAGATCTAGAAGAGTAATCACAGAACTGAGACCCTTGTCCAAAGCAATTACAAGGTCATTTGTGACCTTCACCAGTGCTGTCTTTGTGCCGTGATGCACTCTGAAATTCCTAAAATAAAGCATTGCTCTGTAGTTAGTCACACAGCTGATTTGCAACATCTTTCTCCAGGATATTGGAGAGAAAACGGAAGGTTACAAATAGGTCTATAGTTAGCTAAAACTCCAGAGTCTGTGAAAATTCTCAGTTTAAACCCCCCCCAAATCAAGAGAGGGTTTTTTAAGAAGATGCTTAATCACAGCAACTTTCGAGGACATAGCCAGTTGACAAAGGCATAGTAACCATATTAAGTTCAGAAGTTCCTCTCAAGGCAAATACCTCCATAAGCAGATCAGTTGGAAC
>OMPJ01015059.1:0-19936 GCA_900312935.1 Carapus acus | reverse complement strand
CAGAAGTTATCTCGAGGCGCTTTCCAAGATGGAGCAAGTAGAGCTCCTCAACACATAAACAGTAAGAGTATATACAGTACATGAACACACAGAAGCCAAACATATCCCGGATTGGAAACAGTGGTGAGGAAAAACTTGGGGAAAAGGGAAGAAACCTTGTACAGGCCAGCCTGCAGATGGGCAGCCAATGGCTTTGATCGCTTGGGTTAAATGAGAGGGGGAGGGGGAGAGAGACAGAGAGAGAGAGACAGGTGTAGGGATGCACAGATGTAGGGATGCACGAAAAAAAAAACACGTTTCCAAAGATGTGGATATGAAACAGACAGGGCTACAAGGCATCGAAAACATGGGAAATTCACAAAGCTTTTTTTTCTATGACAACCAGTTCCTGAGTCATTAAGGTACTTGAATGAGTAGTAGAGCCCAGGAAACAAATGATACAATCTGTAGTCTTACAGCATTGAATCAATAAATGCAGCTGGTTAATGATAAACGTTATACGAGCCAGATAACAGAACACAGACTTAGCTGATACAGTCTGTTTGTTCATCAACACAAAATCTAGGATGAACTGCCATTGAAGTTGTGGTAGTTGACGATAAACAAACACCGCTTGTGTGAGGCACATTCAATTACTGGAGAGTGTCTCATGCCAACATGACCTGGTCAACATGGTCAAGACACAAATAAACAAGATTACAGACTTGATATCCCCTATAGACATTGTGTCATATACTCAGGGCCATTTCAAGGAATTTTGGGAACCCAGGCAAGATGATGGACATGGAGCTACCCCGGCAACTCTCCCACACAAGAAAAAGTTCTATTTGACGATTTATCAACAATTAAACTATTCTATTTAATAATTTATCGGCCCGCACACCCAGCCACAGCCTATAGGAACCACATCATAGAACTCTCCCCCACAAGAAAAAGTTATATTTGACGATTTATCAATGATTAAACTATTCTATTTAACGATTTATCGGCCCGCACACCCAGCCACAGCCTATAGGAACCACATCATAGAGATTCTGTTTAAGGTGTGTAAGTTTGATCACACTTTATTTCAATAAAATAAACTAGAAAGAACAAAAACTGCTGTTGCGTGTACTGTGTTTAATTTTGAACGTTGGCAAAAAAATCCCAAAAAAAACAAAAAAACAAACACTACCATACCAACCATACGATAACAACCAACATCTCAAGAAAGTGCAAATGATGCGGTAACTACAAAATATTTTTATAAGAAAAAATCTAAAATACAAAAAAACCTATGAGACTATTAAAAAAACTACAATACTATAAAAAGATAAAGTTGCAGACAGAGACCCAACGCATTTTTAACAAGCACTAGGCAACGGTGGCAAATAAAAATTCCCCTTTAGTGGGCAGAAACCTCGAGCAGGCCAGGTTGCAGGTGGGCAGCCATCTGCATGAACCAGTTGGGGTGAGAAAGAGAGAGAGAGGGAGAGACAGAGAGAGAAAGAGAGAGAGAGAGAGAGAGAAAGAGAGAGGGAGAGAAAGAGAGAGGGAGAGAAAGTGGTATACAGATGCAAAGCAGAACTCAGTAATAGTGACAAGGTTGCGATTGAAGTTGGAATATGTAAACTGCATGTACATATGTGAAAATGTAAACACAGTATGTGGATCAGGAGCAAGGCCCAAACACGTCAGCGTTCCGTCATCACAGAGGCGAAATGTCAACATTTCAAATAAAACACTGCAATTATATGCAGAAAAAGGTCACAGACAAAATACAAAGAGAGCAAGTTGTTGAGTAATTTACAAATCCATTTGAAATGAAAGTACACACACATATAAGGTTTACCTTACAGGCCATCCTGTGCAAATCAACTAAAATTGCAGTTTTCACGCCTTGGCATCAGCAAAGGCAACCACAATGTCCTCCATGTCCAAAGACCAGTGAATATCGCGCTCGATTGAAGTGCCAATCCTGGGAGCCTCTCTTGGCCAATGGTGGACCTCATACAAGTTTTAGTCGACTTCAAAGCTGAAAAGCTCCTCTCACCTGAAGTCAGTGACACTGGCATCGTCAGGAGTAGATGCAAGGCAATGGTTGAATTACTGTGCACATCAAGTACAGTAACTTCTCACTATAAGCATGGGCAGGTGGCTACATTGTCTTGAAAAGTGTAGAGAGAGAAATCATCTCCTTAAGATATGATGGTGCCCCATTATTGAGCGCCTTGAGGGTGAGGAGAAGAGTTTTAAATTCTAATCTCGATTCGATTCACCCCGAGCTGATGTTATATGTTTAGCACACACTTACTTATGCTTAAGTACGGTAAGTTTATGAGTTATACTTTACATGTCACATTAGCATTTTGCCATTGGAGAAGTTGACAGACCCACCTGGTGCTTTGAACACAGCTTACAGCTGGAGTGCATGGATAGGCTACTACTGGACATGAATGTTCTTATTTACATTTATGATGCAGCATCAAAACATCGTAGGTTTTAACACCCCCCATTTGGTGGATGTTATCAAGGTGGAGTAGTTGGCATAGCAGTGAGGCGGCTACTTTGACCAAAACCTATTACAACGTCATGTCATGTCTTCACGATAATACTACAAACAGCGATTCTGGAACAGATCTGCGTCTTTCTTATGCTGTTCACAAACATTAAAGTGTGTAGCCATATTCAGCTCATTCACAAAAAGTTGCACAAACTGTTCTTGTTCGTTGCTAGCATCGACCGTCAGGCGGGTAGCTAACGTAAACATTACCTGTATATTTTGCTGCTGGTCCACTTGCCTCGAAATGACATCATTTGTACGAGACACCCACATTACCTGGTGTAATTCATCACTTACAGCAATCTTGTTTTTACTTTTCCTTATCTTCCTTTCTCTTCTTCCTTTTGGGGCTGCCTGATTGAAAACTCCGCTTCACGGTAAACCACGAAGTGTGATAATATGCCGGCTGTACGAATCATGGACTTGGCCGGCTGCCAGCAATTAGTGAGAGGGGCCCCCTTGAGAAGGATCCCGACATTGCATCTTGCGGCGTTGACCATGACAAAAATTCAAGGGGCGCTCACACAGTTTGTCGAAGCACTTTTCTCATGACCAGTCCTGGGGCTCCAGGCAATGGCCTACGTTGCTTTCGAAGATGTATCGTCGAATCGCCTTCTCTGATCGGTACTCTGTCTTTGCCATATGAGCTTTAATATCAGTGTTAATCTGCTATGCAATCATCTCATGTCAAAGTACACTTCCAACGGCAACTCCCTGAAAAATGGCATTCTGGTAGTGAACTGTTTGACATATAACACCCTGGCACACAACCTGGAGCACATTTGTTGGTTCAGTCTGAAACAAATGTCTCAACATAAGTGACATCAATGTATGTCCTGTTAATTAATGAGATTCGCACTGACCAGTGACCCGAACAGATGGGATATACTGTCTTCATCTGTAAAGAGAAAGTAAGGTCAAAATTGTTGACGCCATTAGACATAATAGTAAAAGTCCCCGGCCAATACTGTGGTTTCAACATTACATTGCAGGCTTCCCTTTCATGGTTTTGGTTCATGAACTAAACAAAATAGAACAGAATACAGTTTGTAGCTATTAATTCTAGATATTGTGTGGCAAATGATATCTGGGAATTAGTTTTATTTAAAGGTATTGGCATGGTATCTTTGTTATATTGTGCTTTTTATCATATTTTGATGTTTATCAATATACACTACTAAATATCATTAAACAAGTTACATGTAACATGATTTTTCCAGTCAATGTGATTCGTAGGCAAGAGTAATCTTAACTATCACATTCACATGATTTGTAATTTCTCTTTCTGATTACACAGGATATTTCACTGAAACCCTTACAAGCACCCTCACTGAATCACATGATGATGCCTTGAAACAAAACCTCTGGAAACCACAGCGCTGTGATATCACGGAAGTTTGCGTAGTGGTGCATAAATACAGTGTGCAATGAGGAAACAGCACAGAAACACTCGCTGAGAGACAGAAATGGAAGTGATGTTGATACTCGTGCTTTTCATACAAGGTAAGATCTCAATGACACTTACAAGTGTCAACACAATTCATTTTGATGTCTGTGATACTTAGTTGATAGAAGTGACCTATCGAAAATAACACAGGGAAGAAGATAATTCTGAGATGATTAACATTTTGTGTGGTAATTCATCGAAGGGGTAAGTACACTTGACAAAACCGAGAGTATGTTTGTTTAGAGATTTCAGTGAGTACATGAAATATATGAAAAATGCTAAACATTTGAGGGAGAATTACATAGCACTGCATATGTAAAATGGGATTCTCGTTTTACATTTGATTCTTTTCAATCTTATTTTCAAAAAACAGATAACTTCTATGCGTATCACCTTTTTTGTTATTGTTACGCAGCTTGTATGAGTAAACTGGCCGACAGGACAGTGACTGTGTGCACCTCAAATGTAAAGCCAATCTGAAGTGACACATCTTTGTTTTTTATTGATTTATTTTTCTGTGTTCACAATATTGTTAATCCTTTTCAGATTCTTCATTTTCAGTCACAACAGAGACCAAATCATAATATTTCATAACTAGTTAGGTTGGTGGTTAGATCATGTATTGGTTCATTAATTCATTGATCTAGGTAATTTGGATTTAAATATCTTTGAATCTCCTGGATCACCAAATCCCTGGATTTCTGAATTACCCACCTAAAACAAGGCAGCTTAGAGGATGGTATGGAAATAAAACGAGAAAAGGATTTAGAATACACACAATACCATACATACCAGACAGTAATTACTGTCTTTATTTTCAATAGCTGGCATTAGGTTGTACTTAATCTTTTGGATCAGGCTGCAACCCTTTTTGAATTGAGGGCTACTTCATGGCTACTGGGGAGTGCCAAGGGCTAACAGGACCTCTTTGATTCAAACATCCTACAAAACAAAACTGCAAAGATCTCTATATAGTAATAATAATAATGACAATAACAATCATAGCAGCAGCAGCAGTACTAAAACTATTTGAAGAGGAAGCTCACGTCAATGGTAATTATTGCCCTTATTTTAGAACATGCCCCACATTTTAGAACAAGCCTCGCGGGCACATCAGGTGGTCCTTGCATACAACCATGTGCCCGCGGGGCCCTACATTAGTGACCTGTTTTGACTTTGACACTTTTATTTTGAAATGATGAAGTAAATGTGACATTTTAATAATGTGGTATCTGTGACAGCCAATACAGTCATACGCTGTATGATTTTTTTTCCAAACTCAACATATTGGAATGTGTATACCCCACCTCCACCACTACAAGTGTGAAAATGCACCCTACGCTTTATTTTCCGACCCACTTGTCATTCTGACATGCAAGGGGAAAAAAGCCCCCGACACCACAATGTAACTACCCATAGCTACTGTATGTTTGTGCCTTCATACACCCATGCTTTCTCTTTCACACTGCAACAAGGGACCACAACACTTCCTCTCTGAGCAATCCGGGGGTGATATGGGGGGCTGTAAGAGCAAGTGTACCGTCCCCAACAACTACCTGGAATGAATGAGTCAAAACTCTGAAAAACCATCACCGTCTCACATCTGCTCATACGTTAATGCAGTATTGAGCATACACCTGGTGTATGATGTTTTCATTTCAAGTACTGCACTTATTTGATTACAGTTTCTCTCGCCGCGTGGCAGCATGTGACTCTGATGGAAGGTGAAAGGCTCATGTTGACATGCCCACTTAAGAATGCTGTTGGGGCTAAAGTGGAGTGGAGGAACCCTGAACATCACATCATGTTCTTCAATGAAGTACAAGGTTAAAATGGTGGTCACATTTGATATTGCTTTGCATGAATCTTGGGTGCTGATTTTTTTTCTTTATTCTTAGCTTTGAAAGACCAGCGCTATGAAATCCACAAGCTGTCCAAGTCAGAATTCATCATCAGTGTCTCCAAAGTGACATTCAAAGACGGAGGGGAGTATACCTGCTCTGTATATCACAATAGAGAAACACTACAGAAGGTAGTGAAGGTAACAGTCTTAGGTATGTGAAACTACATATGATTTGTAAAAACACTAAGCTGATGAGAAAAACTGACACAAACACATCCCGTAATTTCACCAAATCTTTGACAAAAGCCTCCACCATCTGTCACACTGGAGTAACACTGGCTTTATTTTTCACTCATATGAAGGCAAGCCTAAAATGGAAATGGTACGACATGATGGGAAAATTGTTGTACGGTGCACAGCAGCAGGCAACTACGACCCTCCTGTGATCTCCTGGAGAATTAATCCAGGATACGCTGAAATCACACGTAAGCTGTTGAACGTTTGATGGAGACACTGAGCTGTTTTAACAATTCTGTCACAAAACATTTCTCTCAAAATAAGATAAATGGAATGGGCTAATGGCAATAGACTGTGTGTACACAGTAAAACAAGTCCAACACCTCATGTACCTATGAAATTGTAGGAATTGTTATTGAAACAATCACCTCAAACATTTTGGAAATCAAGTACGACTGGTATTGGTTTTAAAAATGTATTAGACATTAATACCTTTGTGTGTGGGGCATTGTTTTGTTTGATTGTAAGTATTTTCATTTAACCTTGTGAAATTATTAACTTAGTGTATTTAAAACATTGGGGGACATGAATAATACTAATTGTAATGATAATATTTATGATGCATTTTCCATCGTACAAAAATGGTTGGTGCTTGCTTATTTGCTTAACTTTATAATAATGCTGCTGGTATACCCTGATTGGAGTTAATATAATTTTCACCGGACACTCACAGATCAGGGAGAAGTTCGGTATGAAGATGGAATCAACAAATATATTGCTCAGGACTACCTACAAATTCAGCAGTTGAAGAGGAAAGTGGTGGTGAAATGCCTTGTTCGCCATCCAGCCTTGTACACAAAGCCGCTGATAAAGTTTGAAGTAATAGAAAGACTCTGTGAGTATAACAACATGACCTAAGAAGTCCATGACCTCTGCTAAAAAGTGCTTCATAACACATAGTGACTTGGTAACTGTAGTGGCCTTTTCCCCATCAAACAGCCATCAGTCAACGAGGAAGTAGGTCAGGGATATTAGGAGAATCTATTTCTATAAAACCCACTTCTGCACATAGACACATCTTGTGGGGACAGTTGCAAGTGTCACTAGGGAAGGACAGAAAATGCCCATTCACCAGTGTTTTCTCTGTGGCCTCTTATTCTGTGATATTTGACTTGGCATTCCTGAGTGACAGATGCCCCACACAACTTTGGCAGCCCATCAGCTCCTCCTTTACTGGGTTTCCCCTGAAAGAACCATACCAGGTGTAAATATATGTCCTCTATCTCATCAGCGCCATCCCATCTGACGACCTCAGCTACCACAGCCACCACAGCTCAGGCCCAACAGTCAACAATGATGTCAGGGATAACTCGACAATCCCAACATAGAACTTCAGCCAATCACGTCACAACACACTCTTGGAAGCCTTCCTCAGAGAACTCGGTCGACTCCAACATTCTGTCCAGTGGAAACACAACAGCGCAAGCATCCACTGTGTTTCATCTCAACTCATCTACACCCTCACAACACGGTAGTGATGGTGAGTGATTGTTTTGTTTGTTTATGTAAAGGTTTTGGTGAGAAAAACAATGCAGACCAGGTAAAAACTTGATTCACATTAGTGGAGACATTTGATGCTCTTTGTGATTAAGTGATATTTGACCATTGTCTTCGGAAACAGAAATTTCTTGCCTACATTAGCTCACAGGGAAAACTGTACCACCTCTGCATTTGAATTGGTATTTTGGGCAATTGTCTCTGAAGAAAAAAAGCAATGACTGTTAATTGGAATTTTTCGAGTGACCTCTATCATTCACTAACATTTCTCCTCGCATACCTGGGCAATACATGGTGAGGGAAACTTCTAACAAAGAAGTTCCTCTTTCTGTGGAGTTGACCTGAAAAATCACATGCACATTCCCACAGCTGATGTCAGTTTTGTCTTCATCACAGCGACAACATCTCCACTGGAGATCTCAGCCACAAAAGCCAACACAGCTCTGCCAAAACAGTCAACATTCAAGTCAGAGAAAACAACTTCGAATTTGAACCACAGAACAACGGTCAAGGCACCCACTGACCCTCTTCTGAGCAAATCTTCATCCACATACCACATCACTGATGGTGAGTGAATCTTTCATTTAAGTTTGTGTGAAGTTCATTTACATTTTTGGTGTCATTTGATGTAATAAAACGTATGAGATTTCATCTAAACTGCGTGGGACCGGCACTTCAGTGCGTGGGTGTGTTGGTTTTCATAATGAGGTCAGCCTGTTTCCTTACGCTAACCTCGACACTTCCTGCAGCAGAGGCAATGAGAGTTTGTGTGAATGTGACACACTTGTGAACGTGACATGTTACTGCCTCGGTGGTATTTGCTTGCAAGTGGGCCAAACGCACACTCTTTCCTGTATTAGTGATTTATCAGTTTTGCTCCTTGTATGACGCAGCAAATCCAGACAATCCTCAACATTTGAAGATATTCACACTGCATTTGATTTTAGTTTCAGGCCCGACCCAGAGTTGGAATAACAGCAACAGTACAACAGGTATAGTATACTGGATGAAAATTGTAGCTCTCACCCTTCAGCAGATTCTATCTACTGCCATCTAGCGGTTTTCTATGTAACTAGTGGTTCCCCATAGAGAAATGTTTCGTCATGTCGGAAAATACTGCAGCTGCTCTGCAAATCCTCTTGCACCAGTCTTCATCGTAGCTTTTTCCAGGTTTAACTATTTCCTCCTGGGGAGCAGTTCAAGCTACAGTAACACTAGCGCAAATAGTAGCACTGGTAAATTGTTTGCGTCATTAACATGCATAAAAGTGACAAAAAGAAACAAAAACGATCTGCCTATCCACCATACTGAGAAATTACAGATGGTCTTGAGAAAGCTTTTGTTAACAGGTCAAATGTCTTTTCCCAGAGAATTTCAACGAGAGAGAGAGGCAACAAGGAGATACATACAAGTCCCCATTGTTGATCTTGTTGGTAGTGTTCCTCATCCTGTCTCTTCTGACCGTAGTCATTATTTTTGGCATCAAACTAAGAAGGGCACACATTACCTGGAGGAAAGGTGAGCAACATCTGAAATACCTCAGCCATACCACCACAAGGGGCATCTCCAGAGTCTGAATGACACATTTTCAACTCTTCACTTTTTTTTGACTGGGCTCTATGTTAGTGTTTCTGGATGGAATGACTGACTGAATCACAGTTTTTATTGTTACAGAAAATGAAGAATCGGAGCCCTCTACTGAGAGTAGTAAATCCAAATCAAGCCCGGAGGAGAGACAAGGACAGGGACAAAGACAGAGAGGTATAAGCAGTATGTTTTAAATGACACATTTTCTGTCAATTTGTGTAAAAGATAACTAGAGAGAATATCTGATGTAGACACTCGACAATAAAAATTTCTGTTGTGAATTTTAAGCTACAAATACAATTATTCAGCATTATTTTCACCAAGAAACTATTTCCAGTGACAGACCAAGCTTGCAAAATTAGGCAAGAATTTTATTCAATATTAACATCGGCACAAGTTTGATGCTGTCTCACTCACAGAAGCACTTTCCAGATACTGTCATTGAGAAACAGCCACTTATTTTGCATTTGCTCTTACTCTCACACAGGGCTTTTCGATACAACATTCACACAGTATGTTGCTGACGCATTTGCATCATCAACAGACTCAACAGCATCTTCCGCAGCAGAAAGTCGTAATGATGAGGAGTCATCACAAGCCCCTGTGGCAAACCCAACTGGAGGCATCCAAGAGACAGAGTTATAACACAATGAATTTCTTGTCTGTGATGTTACTGTTACAATTTTGACACTGTGTTTTGAGGCCTTGTGCACGTTTACATTAGATGTGCAAACATGACTATGGAATGTATAAATGAGTGGTCGAAGTCGTATCATTGTACAGTTTACATCTCTCTACGTATACCACGGTTTCGTTCGAACCAGCATTGCAATGTAATGTTTCATGATGCTGTAAATTTTGTGCTCATTTATCAATATGTGTGCTTAATTACTTAAGCACACAATATGTGTGCTTAATATTGACATAGAGGTGTGCTGAGACGTATGCTTTTTTGAGTATGCTCACCCACCCGTCACATCGACATTTCATGACTGTGTTTCTAATGTGGAAATAAATATTGATGAAATTCCGTAAATGTTGTGCAGCGAAATATTTAACACTTCCCCAAAAACTGCAAGCATTGGTAATATAAGTCGGAATATCAACGATGATGCGACGTTTCACCGTGTATTGTTCGGTGGGGGCCACGCGGTTGGCGTATGTTGTAACGGAGCTGCCGTAAGCCAATTGCCATTAGTCAATGGCCTTAAAGAACAGGAAGTTGTCGCAGCTAGCTCCAATTTGATTGGTGCACTATCAAGGAAACGCAGTTGAGTAGGTTGTGGATACGATTGGGTGTTGCGCTGAGCATATAAATCCGGTCGCCCCGTGAGTCTTCCTCTTTCCTTTTTCATTCCGGCAGGCAAGCCACATCTGCTGCCACCCTCTCAAACCCAAACGCCCGTTGCAACTCTTGATAAATACTCGGTAAGGCCCTTTAATTTTCTGTTGTTTTATCAATAATTTTCGGGGATTGAATATGCGTTAATTTGTTAAAACTTAACCTTTGGCTACAAATATTACAGAAACCTCGCGAACTACAATTTCTCCTCGCTTAAAAGCTTAACAAGGAATCGAATGAGTTATTATGTTATAGATTATGTTGAACCGCGTTCATTTCTTTGAATAATCAGGACTGCATCCGAGGGAAGTCCGTTACCCCCGTCTTTTGTGAGTGGGGGTTGGGATGTTCTAGAACGTTCTCGACGGCCATTTTCAAGCTAACCGGCCTAAGCCTTCCCGCATGTTCGGGTTGAGAAATACTCTACTCATCTCAGATAAAATGAAAGCTCCCTACTTATAGCCATGAAGTACTAACATCTGAAAGGGGCTCTTCGGTTTATTTTGGGGATGGCAATAAATATGATAGGTATCGTATCTGCGATATTTTCGCAGAGTGGTCTCATGAAATCCACGGTGTAACCACAGAAGAGTGATAATTCGCCTTGCATTTCGCAATATTATTGAATGAAATGTGTTGTATATCGTCTCTTCCGGGCTTTGGCAGTGAGCTAGTTTGACGCATCATTGTCACGTGTCCTGGCAGTGTGCCATTGCTAGAAGGTTGCTGCAATGTGCTTTCGTTTCAACTCGGGCGTTGCCCCACCGTTTCTAGTCGAAGTGACTAACGTCACACAATTTGAAGTATTCTGTCTTGTGTCGATTTGAAGTGTTTACAATGTGAAAATATCTGTACATCAATCTGGGATTAAGGTTATCAGTGCAGTCCTCAAAAGGGTGACCCTCCTGGTTGCAGCCTCATCTTGTCTTCAACATTAATGAACGAATCGATCCATTTGTTTGCACTTGGTCTTCGATCTTTTGTCAGGGCTAGGGGGGCAGCCAGGTCAAAGAAGTGCCAATCACTCTATGCAGAATTTGAAATGTCTGACTGCTTTTTTCGTGATTTTGTAGGCAAATGTATTTTCGCAAACATCTTGTCCATTCATTTAGAATGTGTCATTTGTCTTGCGTTGCACACGTCATTAACAAGACTTTTTTCCTCCTCAGCAAACATGTCTAAGGGACCAGCTGTTGGTATCGATCTTGGGACCACCTACTCCTGTGTGGGTGTATTCCAGCATGGCAAAGTTGAAATCATTGCCAATGACCAGGGTAACAGGACCACACCCAGCTATGTTGCCTTCACTGATACAGAGAGGCTCATTGGTGACGCAGCCAAGAATCAGGTTGCCATGAACCCCACCAACACAGTTTTTGGTAAGGTTTGAATTGAATTGTATTGTCATTCTGAATCTTGAAACGATAATCAACCTTTTTTTCCAGCACACAGCTATGCGAAATTGAAGTTGACATAGCATAAGCACAGCGTAATATGAGCAAGAATAAGATGACTGACACACCTCAGTCTCATCGAAATTATGTCTTTCCTGCCATTTGTACTTTCCACTTGAGGCCGGAAGACCAAAGATGGCATATCGCCCTCCTCGGATGTCTTAGTGATTCTTTTTCAATGTCAGATCAGAGAATGCACAAGTGCTGTTCAATCATTGAAATATTTGCCATTTTCAGATGCCAAACGACTGATAGGCCGCAGGTTTGATGATGGAGTCGTGCAGTCAGACATGAAGCATTGGCCCTTCAATGTCATCAACGACAACTCCCGCCCCAAGGTCCAGGTGGAATACAAGGGTGAAATGAAGTCCTTCTACCCAGAAGAGGTCTCCTCCATGGTGCTCACGAAGATGAAGGAAATCGCTGAGGCATACCTTGGCAAAGTAGGGTTCCTGAAAGCAACTTGATCTTATTCTGTCCTATCAGTGTTTTGACACGCTCTCTTCTCACATTCAGACAGTGAATAATGCTGTCATCACCGTGCCAGCCTATTTCAATGACTCCCAGCGCCAGGCCACCAAGGATGCCGGCACCATCTCTGGCTTGAATGTTCTCCGCATTATCAATGAACCAACTGCAGCTGCCATTGCCTATGGTTTGGACAAAAAGGTAATCAGCTGTGGCTTTGACAAGTCTCTATGCATGCAAGTCCATCTGTTATTGGTAGCGCAACATGGCATAGCACTGAATTGTGTTAATTGCAGGTTGGTTCTGAGAGGAACGTTCTCATCTTCGATCTTGGTGGTGGCACTTTTGACGTGTCCATCCTAACGATTGAAGATGGCATCTTTGAGGTCAAGTCAACGGCTGGAGACACTCATCTTGGCGGGGAAGACTTTGACAACCGCATGGTCAACCACTTCATCGGGGAATTCAAGCGCAAATACAAGAAGGACATCAGTGACAACAAAAGAGCTGTCCGCCGTCTGCGCACAGCTTGCGAGAGGGCGAAGCGCACCCTCTCCTCCAGCACCCAAGCCAGCATTGAAATCGATTCACTCTATGAGGGAGTCGATTTCTACACCTCCATCACCAGGGCTCGCTTTGAGGAGCTCAACGCTGACCTCTTCCGTGGCACCCTGGATCCTGTAGAGAAGTCCCTCCGCGACGCCAAGATGGACAAAGGGCAGATTCATGACATTGTTTTGGTTGGTGGTTCCACTCGCATTCCCAAGATCCAGAAGCTTCTGCAGGACTTTTTCAACGGAAAGGAGCTCAACAAGAGCATCAACCCCGACGAAGCTGTGGCCTACGGCGCCGGTACGTGGTTGTAATTCTCCGAGGTAGATGGAAATGTTTGTTTGAGCCTTGCTAATCCTCATTGTCCTACAGCTGTCCAGGCTGCCATCCTCTGCGGAGACAAGTCCGAGAATGTCCAGGACTTGCTCCTTTTGGATGTCACCCCTCTGTCCTTGGGTATCGAGACCGCTGGCGGTGTCATGACAGTCCTGATCAAGCGCAACACAACCATCCCTACCAAACAAACTCAGACCTTCACTACCTACTCTGATAACCAGCCTGGTGTGCTCATCCAGGTAAATGCCTTGCCCTCACTTTAACACTCTTACAGGAATATCGCTGTGATGATGTTTTTTCCAGCCATTCGTAGTTTCCACCAGAGGTTGCAAAACCAAAGATGGTCCTGTCCTTCCTTGGATGTCTGAGCGCAATCATAAATTGAAATCGCCATGATACCCCAAAAACATGGCAAGCTAATGTGATTGCTCTCAACAGGTCTTTGAAGGCGAGCGTGCTATGACCAAGGATAACAACCTGCTCGGCAAGTTTGAACTGACTGGTATTCCACCAGCTCCTCGTGGTGTTCCCCAGATTGAAGTGACATTTGATATTGATGCCAATGGTATCATGAATGTCTCTGCTGTTGACAAGAGCACTGGCAAGGAAAATAAGATCACCATCACAAACGACAAGGGTGAGTTAAATACTACCAGGGGAGGTGGGGTGGACATATTTGAGCAGTTTGTGAGAGCAGATTTGTTACAGGTCGTCTCAGCAAGGAAGATATCGAGCGTATGGTTCAGGAGGCTGAGAAATACAAGGCTGAGGATGATGTCCAGCGTGACAAGGTGTCTGCCAAGAATGGCCTGGAGTCGTATGCTTTCAACATGAAGTCCACCGTGGAGGACGAAAAGCTTGCCGGCAAGATCAGTGATGATGACAAGCAGAAGATCTTGGACAAGTGTAATGAGGTCATCAGTTGGCTCGACAAGAACCAGGTGTGTAGTTTTGTTGCTTGTTTTAACCAGATTCATTAACTCCATTTCTTGATCTGAAGCAATTTTCATGCACAACAACCCATCAGAAGCATATCGGCTGCAACATCAAGTAATGTGAAAACTAGTTGGTCTGAGACTCATTGAAAGACTGCTTCCTAAATTCCATGAGTTATTAGTTTCATGAACAAACAAGTTTATATCAAGATTTAACACCCCAGGGGTCCATATTTCTAGTTTTTTTTTTTGTATACTTATGCTCCTCCTTCCCCTTTTCTGTTCAGACTGCCGAAAAAGATGAGTATGAACACCAACAGAAAGAGCTGGAGAAGGTGTGCAATCCCATCATCACTAAGCTCTACCAGAGTGCTGGAGGAATGCCCGGAGGTATGCCAGAGGGCATGGCCGGTGGCTTCCCTGGTGCTGGTGGTGCTGCTCCTGGTGGTGGATCCTCTGGACCAACAATCGAGGAGGTCGACTAAACCATCAATCACCACTGCAATTGCCTGCCTCAGCAGACGTCATCTTATCTGCAAAGAAAGGAACCCTCTACATAGCATGAGCTATGTAGTGTTATACAAGTAAAATTGGGATTCTTGGGATTGGTTTTTTTTCCATTCCAGTTGACTCAGTTGAGCTGTTTTTCTACAGCTTTAATTGTCTTCACAATAAAATCGTGACCCCCATTATCTACTTTGCTCCTTTCTTTATTGACCCTTTGTAGGAGTGATGTTGGTTTTAACGTGACTTCAATGTGGTATGTTGAACTGCATTTACATTATATTTTCTGCATTTACAAACTTCTAAAATTTCACTTTCATCAGAATTGTATCTTGGTCAAGAAGTCATCTACCTATATAAATCATGTCTAGGGTTCTCGTCGCTTGGAAGAGCATCAGGAGTGTAATCCACAGGCATATTGGTCTCACTGGCACAAAAGCGTGTTTTTAGATGGGCTGAGACATACGGGAGTCATCTCACAAAAAAGGAAAGTAGGAATTGGTAAGATGGGAACACTGAGTAATGTGAAAGATTAGTGGTTTTAATGTGTGGCTTTTGTTCCGTCAACGGCAAAAATGACATCGGTAAACCTAATTCATTGAAGGATTGTACCACTCGCTGACCTCTGGGGTGAAATAACTCAATATGTCAATGAATACAATCTGGCTGATTTACAGAAAGTGCAACACGCGTTTCACGTTGGTGTGGCTGTGTGTGTAGCAAAACAGGAAAAAAGGTGAAAGGTGCACTAACTACCCAAATTAAACTACCCGTTTAATTTAGTTAATCGTCTCCACTTTACGACAAAGGCAGCCCTTACGTTTGACGAATGCGCCGTAAAGTGCGTCATTTTTGACTGTCGTACAGCATTTCGTCAATAAATGGGATAAAAAAAATGAAAAATATTGGAGGGTTCTAAAAGTTAATTTGCACTGTGTAGTTGCACTTGTATCTGGTGTTTTGGTAACATGCTCAACAATCAGCGGTCGCGAGAACAGGTTGCCTCGTCGGCTCAACACTACTACCCAGTGTCACTGACGACAGCACGAGTGCGTCCGCGTTTCCATGGCACAGGACTCGTAGGTAGCCACCGTAAAAAAGCTGACGCACTGTTGCATCGAAAATAGTTATTTGACGCCATTACTTTTGCTCACACATTTAAAAACATATAACTTACAGAATACACATGATAACGAATTAACAGAGGGTTTTGGCCGTGCGAGTGCTGTCTCAAAGACAGTTGAAAGACACACTGAAGGTGAGTCCGTGAGACGCTTAACAACTCTATTTTGGTCATCTGCATGTTTTTCAATTGTGCCGTTCTAATTGGTGTTACAAATAGTGCGCTCAGTGCTTTGTAACTCTTAACAACCTTATATTGATAATCATAGTTGGAAATTACACTGCGTGCACAATTATTGTTGTATTTTTCAGGATTAATTTTATTATTGTACAACTGCAGTGCTCTTGGTCAATCCAAAATGTTAACAAAACCTCAAGCCTGAACATTTAAGAAGTAAAAGTAAAGTTTGGGCTTTTTGAGAGAATATCTTTATGTACACCATTATTAGGCAGCTATTGGTGTGTAGAATTACTATGCATCTCAATGAAAAACGAAGATTTTTCCATCTCACTTGTTTATTTAATAAACAAGCTCAAAATCAACATACCAACACTTCTGAAATTTCACCCAAAAAAGAGGAAGAAGAAAAATTAACTCAGTGACCAATATAGCCACCCTTCTTTTTAAGAACAGTCACAAGCCCTCCATTCATGCACAAGCCTGTCAGTCTCTTGATCTGGTCCGAACCAACTTTTTGTGCAGCCGCAACCACAGCCTCCCAGGCACTGTCCAGAGAGGTGTACTGTTTATCTTAACTTTAAATTTTCCTCTTCAAAAGAGCCCAAAAGTTCTCAATCGCGTTAAAAGTCAGGGGAAGAAGGGGGCCATGTCATTATTTTTTCACCTGTAAGGCCTTTACTGGCCAGCCACGCAGTGAAGTACTTTGATGCATGTGATGGAGCGCTGTCTTGCATGGAAATGAAAGTCTTCTTGAAAGATGCAGACTTTCTTCTATTCTACTGCTTCAAGAAAGTGTCTTCTAAAAATTAGCAGTAGGTCTGAGGGTTGGTTTTGAGCCCATTTTCAACCCAAAAGGGTCCGACTAGCTCATCTTTAATCATATCTGCCCATACCAGTGCCCCACCTCCACCTTGCTGGCGTCTTGAGTCGAAGTGGAGTTCTGTGCCCGTCAGTGATCCAACCATGGGCCCATCCATCAGGGCCGTCAAGAGTCACTCTCATCTCATCAGTACACAAAACCTTTGAAAAATCGGTCTTCAGATATTTCTTGGCCCATTCTTGACGTTTCAGCTTATGCGCCTAGAGGTGGTCGGGTTTCAGCCTTTCTTACCATGGCCATGCCTCTGAAAACTGAACATCTTGCACTTGTTGACACTCCAGGTAGATTGCAGTAGTGGAAAATGGCAGCACTGGAGGATAATGGGTTCCTTGTAGCTTCACGTTTGATTCTTCTCAAGTGTTTGGTGGTTAGTTTGCGTCTTTTCTTCTCTACACGTTTCTTGCGACCCTGTCGACTATTTGCAACAAAGCGTTTGATTGTTTTGTGATCACGCCCCAATATCACTGATATTTCAAGAGTGCTGCATCCCACCGAAAGACTTTTTACATTTTTTGCTTTTTCAGCATCTGTCAAGTCTCGAAATCCGTTCAATCTCACCCTCTTTCTAGGGTGTTGATCTCCTGAGGCCACACCCTCCCTTGTTACACAAATACACATCACCTGACATGCATTAAATCCAATAACCATTCAAGTTTTTACAGCTTGGAGTCAGAAATCCTGGATAAAATGATGATATGGTCAAAATAATCACCTGCCCTATAATTGTGCACACAGTATACTTGATTAAAATTGATGTGGCAACCTTTGGTCAAAATACATTTATGACTTCTCAAAATCAAGCCACAACAAAATATTCAAGGACTAATATCACAAATTTTGATGGCTTTGATTGCTTATCATCTCATTTTGAGGCCTCTGCATTGCCCAACATTGCACATATGATTTCATTTTCACTTAATACACAAGATTGCAAGGATATTACACAAATTTTTCCTTCACAGTCCAATGCGGTCACTTTTGACAGTAATTTCCATGATTTAAAATGTTTATCTACTTCTATGTTAATCTCTGAATTTTATGATATGGGCAAATGTTTATTTGTCCCACCTGTGTCAGACTGTGGTCAGACCATAGGGATGGAAATGCAAAACATATAATCTTAAAATGTGATCTGTATTTACATGTGTGAATATGAGATACCTATATTACAGACAGATGATGTCTTATGGTGTCGCAATGACACTCAAGAGCATCAGGGACTCTTGTTACCTCAGATCTTGAATTTCTCCATTTTTGATTTTCTGCGTGGAAGTCGGACCACAACTCTCCCTTAATATACTTTAGATTCCTTGAGGGTTTCCTTGACACTGGTTTACGCTACAATATTATTGAAGTGTTAGGAAATCCACCAGTTCTGTCCTAATGTTTTACAAAGATAAATGTAGCCAACTGAGTGATTTCGTTTTGAGTTAATGAGGCAACTGCATTTTAGATGAAAGGCTGCAGTGAGTTTGTATTGTTTGTGCTGGTTGGTATGTTTTTATGTCTATTACTTTCATGAAATATGTTCTTGTCTTGTATCAATATATAGACTTAACAGTTCTGTTATATTCGATGTCTCAGGTGATTACTATGATAACACAATGTTGAGATACTAATCTGCTGGCCATGAGAAAAGAACTGAATTGCATGTTAGAATTACAAAGAAATTGTGGTTGCTTCACTCAGCACTTGCACACTGTATATAAAGGGAAAAGTCTGTGCACTTAAGGAAAAAAAAGAAAATAAACATAAAAAACTATCAGACAGGATGCATCTGCAGCAGCCACTAATCATTATGAAGTGAGTGCACTTGCATATTCCAATAAGAAAATGTACTGTATAAATCAGAGCCCATGCAACACAAAAAAACTAATGTTGTGTCTTTGTTTGGCAACAGTGTTGACCATCCTGCTGCATGAATTCATCAGAGCAGTTTCATCTTTGCAATATAGACATTCTAATCCCACGAACATAAGATAAAAACCTCAAAAAAGGAAAGATGGACCACAAGTTGGCAAATGGGAATGAGGCGCCACAATCACCAGAGCAAGCACCCTTCCTTGACCTTTGGGATTCTATAGCTTCTGACACTGAGAGTCAAGCTCAGGAGAGGGCCCAGCAGCAGCAGCTCAGGAGGAAGACATGCCAGTGTGGTCATGCTGGCGACAAACAGTGCCAAGATGCTCAAGTTTATGATAGCCTAGAAGTATCTGAACATTCACCCATAATGGGAAATTTCAATACACCAGTCAATGAAAACATTGAGCCAAGGTAAGTTGTACAATCAGAAATAATACCAGTTTAACAAATGGTGTTCTCCTGGAAACGAGCATGGTGCCACAAGGGTAATTTGACAACTCTCTGGGGGAACCAGGCTGGGAACCTTTTACACTTAAAGAGCCGTTCTTACCCACATTCCACAGATTAGAGAGCACGGGAGGCCACAAAAACTTGTCGACGCGTCAGAGGCAGGGTGTGTGTGTGTGGGATGTGTATTCGAGTGATTTGAATCCGCACACACGCCGCAAGCGCAGCCCCCACAACTCGAGGCTGTATAATGTCTGTTTCCTCTCAGGACAGCCCCTGGACGCCGCTAATACGAAACAAAGTCAGTGAGTGTTTCATGTCCGAGCTTCATGGGGAGTCGGGGTTGAGATGTTGCGACTGTAGGGATGTCCGATATTGGCCTTTTTGCCGATATCCGATATGCCGATATTGTCCAACTCTCAATTTACCGATACCGATAACAGCTGATACCGATATGTAAACGCTTCAGGAGCGCATAGGCACTATTTCAGTGTAACGCAAGCATTATTGTATTTTTATCGGTTTTTATTTTATCGGTTTTAACGCAAACAAATCCGATACCGTTATTACATTTTTATGCTAATATCGGGCCGATAATACATCTCTAGTTGCGAGCGAAATATCTTACCTCCCACACAC
>OMPJ01015057.1:120544-133584 GCA_900312935.1 Carapus acus | reverse complement strand
CTACCCCTACACACACACACACACACACACACACACACACACACACATACACACACACTCATCCCCACCCCATCCCCCGTTCTCACACTCATTAGGCCGCACCACGGTGGACCAACGGGGGGCTGGTTTCAGTCTGCGTGTCGGTCTCCAGGGGGCGCCCTCACAAGTTTGCTCGGACTACCCGCACTACCTCTCTCCTCCACTCACTCTCTTCTCACTTTTTAGCATTTTCTACTCAGTACAGGAGTTGTTTTGTTGGACTGTGGGTCAGCAGGGCTGTCCCGCTCATAAATGTCCTAAATTTGAGCGGAGACATGGCAAAAAAATGCAGGATTTATGAAAGGGGAGGCGCAGGTAATGGTTTGCCACAATAATGACGCCACCCTGTGGTTAAAGGCGGGATCGTTCTGTCGACGCGACGAGTTTTATGAGAATCACGAATTGCAGAATTGCAGAAAAATGTCAAGAATAAAGAGACACGGGCCTGCAATTGAACGTTTCAGTCACACTGTGTCCAACCACATCAAAACAAAGTCATTTGTAATCTCTGCATTGTGAATCCTTCAATTTATAAAGGCATCATTATATAAGACCAATCGACAATTCAACGTAAAACAAGGTGTATTATTGAAATTGTCTTTTCTCGTTTAATTCCATCGATAATGAAGATTTATCCCACACTCACTACTATTTCCACAAGGATCAGCAGTACACCACAAAATGTTTACAATGGATCCGGTGCTTGAAAACGACGTGTTGGATATGCCAGCTCATTCACGGTGATGTTAACTTCCTCCTCCTCTTTCTCGCTATTTCCTCACCAGCCTGATAGAGGTGAAAGAGAGAAAACACACACGCACACAAACGCAGTGTCATAAGCACATTCAAATACCACAATTACAACATTTCACAATCTGTCATCTTTACAGCCTGACGGAGGGGTGACGCATATTTCCCTTCAGGTGAACCAATGAAATGAAATAGAATGTAATGAAATTAGACTAAGTTTAAGTGAATTTTACATATCCCAAATCACCTAGATCAAAGGATTGGAAAAGTGCCTACCTACATATCTACCTACTTTCTAATTCCAATGACAGTCATTGATAACCAGAGATTTGGGACTTACTAAACACACACCCAAATCACACGGCCATATGTAAGCACCAGTACTGTCTCCACATGTGAGCAAGCGGCACATCTTCCTCTCTCTTGCCCAGACAACTAAGACCCTGACCACCATCTCGTCCCCCGGCCCTTCCAGAGGCGTTCGGCTCCCTGTCTCGGTCTCCCTGAGACGTGGGACGTCACAGACTAAGTGTGTCCTCACACTCAAATCGCCCACAGGCTTCGGTCTCCCATCACGGCACTCCGCCCCGGAAATCAGCATTCCTGTCGATCCGGCAAACCTGTGCAGACTATTGCACGAGTGCCAGTGCGTGTGTGTGTGTGTGTGTGTGTGTGTGTGTGTGTGTGTGTGTGTGCGTGCATGCATGTGTGTGCTTGTACAGCAGTACCTACAGCATGAGGCACTTGAAGCGAGTTTGACTCAGCCGTCCTCCTCCACTTCCTGGGATTGCACAATCGCTATCTAACAGAGGATCTAAGGTGCCTGCGGACACAAAAACACGCATGATCAGTCCTTCTGGCACATTAGATTATTTTCGAGGTCAATTTGTCAATAGGACAATTGAAAAAAAAGTTACACCTTTGACTGAGAGAGGGAGGGAAGGGAGAGAGAGAGAGAGGGAGACAGAGAAGGAGAGGGAGATAAGACACACCTCTCTCATGCAAACACACTCTCTCTCTCACCGCAGCATGTTACAGCTGGTGAGTAAGGTCTCACTCCAGCGTGTTGTGAGCTGATCTGATCCACGCCGGGGGAGAGAGGAAAAAAAACAAGGCAAAAGAAAGACAGAGAAAGAGAAAGAAGAGCCCACAGGGATTTCAGCATTTAGGTGCCAAAGGTCAGTCACTTTTCCACCTTCTCCAGAGGAAGGAACTTTCATATTTTAGCATTTCACAGTGTCTCACAGTGTCACACAGCATTCCTTGGAGCGTCTGGCCTTTTTTTCTTCAAGTCCAAGACGTTTACATTGTAGGAGGAACAAACTCAGACATTCTGACTGTTTCTCGCAGTTACCACAACTAAACAACTAAAACCAAGACAAAATTGGAATCTGTTAAAAGATACATTGCTATAACGTCACATGAAATATGATGTGAAATTGATATATTATCTACTGTTGCATTATGTAGTTTGTATAGTTGTATTATTTTCTCTGTGTGTGTGTTTTTCCCACAGAATTCTCTACTCATGAACAAGTTTATTGTTAATGAAATATGACAATATGACATATACATAACCAGGTCAATGATAGGCGGGTGTTTTGATTTTGCGTGTGTTGTGAAATGACACAGTTCGCCGTGAGACTGAGGAAGCAGATAGCAGAAAACTTTGTATTCTGACCCTGCACTCAGCAAAATGCCCAAGGACCTGCAATAACCTGTACCGCCACAAGGGGCAGCACACCATTCCATCAAGGACACTGTCCCACTAGATTTGATAGTTTGTACAGTGCAGTATAGTAGTCCATACATACTTCTGTCTGGACATCGATGAGAATACAGTAACTCTGGATACTTGTGTGAACACATATATACTTATTCATCATATATACACAACTCATTTTGTCATTATTCACTGTCAACAGAATTATCATCTTTTTCAATCAATCAACAAGCTGATCAAACTGACAGTAAATACAGCATGTGTGTGAACAGATGCAAACCAAATTCAAATTTTGGAATTTAACTCACATCATTTAACTTCCTCAGGTTAATTTGTGCTGTTTAAAATGTTTAACTTCCTAATATCACATGTGGGCACAAGACAAGATAGACAACTGGAAGAAGTTTTGGCCTTGAGTGAACATTTCTTTGACCTAACAAAAACTCGATTTTGCCGAGATTCATGTTTGTTGTATGCTTGCACATCTCAGATCACGCATTTACCCACACACTCTCATAGACTCATCGCTGAACATAATCATGACGCTCCAAAGGGACAGAGAAGCACTTGCTGGATTTTCCTCGCATGGGTAAATGTGATTTTGCGGCAATTGTGGCGTGCCACGCTTTGCAGCTTGATGACTTTTCTCGCCATCCAGCAAATGGGGTGACGTCATGGCTTCCACCAATGATGTTGCGCGTAAGCTGGTTCCTCACAGGTCAAATCTCTGCTCTCCACTGTCCGGCAACATGGACCCGTTTCTGCTGTGAAATGTTTCATCTCATAGTGACACTTAAGGCGTAGTTGCTCCTTTTCAAGAATCAAGAGTATAAAGAAAGAACGGATAGTAACCAGATGGAATAAATAGATGCAATAGAAATGTTGGAATGTAGACATCACAGAGTTCCAGTGAAAAGACTCAGAAGACAAGCCAATAAATCGGGGTGAATGAAGCAATGTCGAAATCATCCTTTCCTCTGACAGGCGAGTAGCTAATATTTGGCGTGTTGGAGCGTGCTGGCGTGTTTTAGCACGCTGGCATGAATACCTCAGGAGAGTGTAGTTGTCAGACACTGTTTACTGCACCCACAGACACACACACGCAGTTCTTGAAATTGTGTGGAGGTAATGTTTGATTACTTGTTTTTAAATTCCTCTGAAATTGCTTTTGCAAAAGCTTGGAATTCACAACATTATGTAATTCATTTGAAAAATGGAAAACCACCATTGAATACTCAAGTCTTCAAGCCAGTAACTTTCCATAAGATCACATTTCCTCATTTTTTCATCTGCATCACCATCATCATTAGCGGCGTCATCATCGGCATCAGCATCATCCCCATTCTGTCTGTGACATGTTGTTGTTGTTGATGATGATGATGTGGGCAAAGCCCATTGAGTGGCAGCACTTACCCTCACCACTCTCAGTCATCCTCACCGGGGTTCACGGGTGGGAGGAGCTGTGCTTCAGGGCGTGTGCAGACTGTCATTTCACCCTTCGCGCTCACTCCTTCTCCCACTCAGGTCTCCTCGCTCGATCCAGCATGAGCAAAATGAAGCCTTTCCCAGCGCCCACGATCGATCCGAACCCTGAGGACGACAGCGTGGTCAGCAACGACTTCTCCACCACCCTGGGGGCCCTCATCCTCGGCTTGGTCTTCCTCCTGGGCGTGCCGGGCAACCTCTTCATTGTCTGGAGCATCCTGGCGCGCATCCGCCAGCGCTCCGTCACCACCATCCTCATCCTCAACCTGGCCTGCGCCGACGGCTTCCTCATGGCGCTCACCGTCTTCTTCGTGGTCTACCTGGCCAAGCAGTCGTGGGTCTTCGGCAAGGCCCTGTGCAAAGGTCTGTTCTACCTGTGCAACGCCAACATGTACGCCTCCATCTTCCTCATCACGCTGATGAGCGTGCACAGGCTGGTGGTGGTAGTGTGGCCCAGGAAGCTCTCCTCCAGGGTCACCCGCAAGGTGGTGATCAGGGTCATCATCGGCATGTGGATGTTGGTGATGTGCATCGCGGTGCCCTCGCTGGTGTTCCGCGAGGTGGACAAGGACGTGGATGAGAGAAATAAAACCAGACTGGTGTGTAAGCCAACGCACAGCCGGGCCACATACGTGAGTAGACGTTTCATTCCTACGCGAACCGTCGGGCGGGCCCGAGCTCTCACTGACGGGGGTTACGTCTCCTCCGCTGTTGTCAGGTGAGGTTCCAGTACACCTTGGAGACGGTGGCAGGCTTCATCATCCCGTACGCAGTCATCATCACCAGCTACGTCATGATCATACGACGTCTCAGGCAGACCAAGTTCAAGCGTAAAGTCCGAAGTGAGAAGCTCATCCTCGCCATCGTGGTGACCTTTGGTTTGTTCTGGCTGCCGTACCACATCATCAACATGGTGCAGGTGAGGGAAAGTATACACACGTTTGGGCAGGCTCTGCTGAAGACTTTGTAGTGGATATTCTTATAAACCATGAGTGTGTATTTTTCTCCAAGGTGGCTGCGGAGTGGTACCCGGAGGAGTCAAAAGTAAGGGAGAGGTGAGGTTTATACTTACTTGATTCTTCATCCAGTAATCAAGAAGAGTAGAAACCAGAGTGGGGTTAGATGCTCAAGATAAATACTACCAAACAAAAACTGACTTCCCTTCCAGTATATTCACCTTCCAGTCCATTACTTTGTCTGTTGAAGCCAAATGACTGACTGTATTTGTCCCCTGGGATCAATTGAGCATTACCGATCCATCCACTTAGATGAGGTAAGGTCATGGCGGCAACAGTTCGAGGAAATAGGGCACGAGTTCCTTTTCTCTGGCAGCAGTCTGTCCCAGAAACAAAACCCAGAGCGCAGTAGAGTGATGAGGATGCAAGCGCTGCTAAACAAAGAGCCGCCTGTGGTTTGTGGGCAGTACCCGGCTCTACTCTGTCCTGCGGGCCGCCAGGAGCTGCGGTGGTGCCGTGTTGTTGTGCAGTCTGATTGCTAATGAGATAAGACAGTTCACCGCGTACTTTTGCAGCCCAAAGGGTCTGCAACAACGAGAGCATCTTAATCTTCAGCACCTACTCTGCATGGCCCAAACATGCTTGTTACAATACTATGCGAACATTGACTGGTTTTCACGTCGCTCTCAACCCTCTTTTTGCAGACTGGACCACATCTGGAGGTCGAGCCGGGTGGTGACCTCGGCCTTAGCCTTCATCAGCAGCTGTGCTAATCCCGTCCTTTACACCTTTGCGGGGAAGTCGTACATCAAGAAGAGCGGCTTCGCCTTCATGGCTCGCCTCTTTGAGGGGACGTCGCAGGAGGACTCGGGCACCAAAAGGGGAAAGCAGAGCATGCGGCTCAACCCCGACTCCACCATAAGCAACTCCGCAGTCATTGCGCAAAATGTGACAAATATTGTTGCATCGCAGTGACGGCCCGGTGCTACTTGTACATAATTGTAGATATTGTAATTTACTACAAATATTGTTGCACTCAGATCTCCACAGGGGCAGTCTGTCCATGAGGCATGTTTAGAGACTGGACTGAATTTCATGCTCTCAAGGAGCTGGGCTCCATTCATGCCTCACTTGTCAGCACCTACGCTTCAGTTCAGGTCAAGATTTTACTTAGTTGTAACCTGTCCGATGGGATTGTGTGCATTTCTCAATTTACCAGCTGTTAAACTACCACCTTGGGACCACTTAAGAATCTCCACATCCTTGTCTACACAATAAATATGCATGAAATGCCAAATGAAAGAGGTGGTGTAATAAATTTTATTCCCACTTTACACAGTACATCAACAACATGTGCAAGAATTCATTGGAAAATCTCATTTTCTCAACCTCAGATTCAGTTGAATCAAATGATTCCACACCATCATCGACACCATCACCTAAAACAGAGGAAATTGTAACATCTAAAATAATGTTCAATAATTAGCAATGTACAAGTGTGTGTAATCCTCACCAGATAAAGTCCTCAAGTTCTTCCACACCAAACCTTCACACAGAAACACAACCAATTAAAAATTCTGGATAAAAAAAATCCTCAATATACAAGTTTGGTTTGTCGAACCCATCAGTGCAGTAAGGTCGTAATCATGTTGTTCAGGTGAAACACGGACTGACAAAATCATCATTTCAGGTTCGACTGGATGACTGACACACGGACACAAGCACGATTCTGATTTTACAGAGCCTTCATGTGTGCAAATGATTTTCAAAGCGGCTCTGCACCTGCTCTAAACTATTGGGAGCAACTCAATCCGCATTTAAATTCAAGAGGTCTGAGGCGGACTGTGGGAGATGTAATGAGAAGCGCTCTGATCCTTCCACTGCCTCATGGGGTCGTTTATACGTTCCATTTACCTAAACACACTAAATGCAACATAAAAAAATACATCCTCACTTCTCTCGAATATACTTTCAGTCCAATTCATATTACAGACAGTATTGCTTTATCATATCTGCTTTGGACCACAGCTAATACCACGTGGTCTGTGGGAGCAGCCAAACATGTGGACTAATCGGTCCATTACGCAGAAGCGAGCACGACACCTACGGCCGAGCCACATGATTATATGAAGACAACAGGCAATAATCAGGGGTGCCAGGGGATCCATACCGTGCAGAAGAAGAGGAACAACCGCCGATGTGGGCTGCTTGGGGCCACGGCGGCAGATGTTGGCGGGTGAAGAGACCGCTGGCGGTGCGCAAACCCAATTTATCTCCCCCAACAAACCACGTGTTTGTTGTCCTCCGCTTCCGGATCCTGCGGCGGGTATCACAATACAAATGTGAGTACTGAGATTAAAAACATATGGATGAAATATTGACAAGGTGGATCAAAGTGAATGCAGCATGAGGTGAGAATATTTCAATACGGTTCAAATTCAATATCAATGATTTGGTGGACGCGGAATTTATGGGGTATTCATGGAGGAAAATTGATGTCAACCGATGACGTTTAGAACTATATTTTTTGCTGTCAGTGTTCCATGTAGATACACTGATATGTTAAGTGTCCCTAACATTGGCCCACAATTTTATCATTTTTATTCACTCACTGTTTTCCCATGGCCTCTTGGTCATTTCGGTTTGGGTTCGACCCGTACTTCATTTACGATATTTTAATTGCATGCATGACTCAGATGCATATCATTCATCTTATCTCATCCACAAATAAGCAGCCAGGGTCGAACAAATTGACTTCCACCTGTCTTTCCCTTGCTTTTTCCCACAGTGCCTTTGAACTACAAAGTTACGTCATACGATACGGAAGCCGTCAGGACAATTCAAGCAGAGTACACGCCTGTCAAGCTACATCACTGTAATCCTGTGTATCAAAGTGCACCGACACACCGTGTAACCTACCGACCGTGTTTGAGTGTCGAAGCTTCTGGAAATGCGAGTTTTGATAGGTTGGTAAACAATTTTCTCTTGATATGATCTGTCTTTAAAGGTCACGGAGATTGACCGGTAGCTATGTAGCAAAGGTTAGCCTCTGTAAAATTCGTGCGTGCAGTGGTCGTCGCCGACAATTGCAAATTTCAACTGTAACACACTACTTTAAAAGCATTCGTGCAGCGGCAAACGTCTTTGTTCAAACAGATGATTTAAAGTTCAATGTGTTCTGAATGCCCTGTTTTGTAAGCATGGCAAGTACGCATGCGCAGAGGTGGAGGGGTAGTAAGTAACTCAATTCAACCCCATTCTATTTTTTTTGTATATGTGCATACGTGCCACCTGAACATACAAAATCAGCTATGTAGCCATGGAGTCAGTGAAAGGACTGCATCTTATTAGCAGAATTTAATTCTTGATGACAGAAATAGTGTCATTCCCCACATTGATTTCTATTTTACTGAATGTTCTCTCCGTACTGTCTTCTGTTTCCCTGTACGACCGTAACTGAAGGAGGCGGTTCTGGCTTTGTTGGCCGTGAGCTGACTCGATTGCTCAAAGACAAAGGTCATGAAGTCACATTAATTTCTCGCAAGCCCGGCCCAGAGAAGATCACATGGGTATGAATTGCTGCTTTATTGTTTTGATCCAATGGTCAATGGAACTTTGTACAATAATCAACATCACCACGTCATGTCCAGTCATAAGCAATTTCCCCTCCCTTACCTCTCTGTTTCCCTGTGAAGGGGGACTTGGAATCTCGCGGCCTCCCGCCTTGTGATAGTGCTGTCAACTTGGCTGGAGAGAATCTCATGAACCCACTGCGTTGGTAAGTAGCAAAAGATGAATACTGAAGTGCAGAATACTAAAGAGATATGTCTGACAGTTGACCTACCCAGAGTTAATTTTGTAGATGAATAATATGAATACTCATGAAGAATGAAAAATATTTAAGACCTTATCCCATTTATCAACGTAGGTGGAATGAGAGCTACAAGAGGGATTTATTCTCTAGTCGTATTGACACGACCAAAGCTCTGGCTAAAGCCATTGCCACTACGTCCAACCCCCCTCAGTCATGGGTCCTGGTGTCTGGTGTTGGTAAGACTATGAAAATACACTGTCTTCTTTCTGTAATGACCACACAATTTGCACTGATATGTCTGGATTATCACATCTATTTACGTGGATCTGTTTCACCTGCAGCATGCTACAAGCCCAGTTCCACAGCCGAGTACACGGAGGACAGTGAGTGGACTCCTTTTGACCTCCTGTCCAGGCTGGTGAAGGAATGGGAGGCCTCTGCTCGTCTTCCAGAGAACGTGGCGGAAACTACCAAACAAGTCATCATCAGGCCCGGCGCAGTGCTGGGCCGCGATGGAGGTGCCATGAAGCAGATGATGTTGCCCTTCTGGCTCGGCCTTGGCGGCACACTGGGGAGTGGCAGGCAGCCGTTTCCATGGATACATGTGTCAGACCTGGCAGGAATCATCCTCCACGCCCTTGAGACCCCTGGCACTTCCCCTGTACCTCCGTCACCCCAAGTGTTCAACGGGGTGGCCCCAACTCTGAACACCAACTATGAGTTCACTAAAGAACTGGGTCGGCTCCTCAGGCGACCCACCATCTTCCCAGTGCCTGGATTTGTCATGAATGCCACGCTGGGCTCTGAGAGGGCCATTGTCCTCACCCAAGGTCAGAAGGTCATACCAAAGAACACTCTAGAAGCCGGCTTTCAATACAAATATCCAGACTTGACCTCAGCTCTGAAGGAGATTGTTGGGAGATAACTAATGTGAATTGATGTAATTTGTTGCACATGTGCTCTGCAAATGTGTTAGTAAGAGCCTAGCATAACAAGAACAGTTTCTCCAAGTGGAATCATGGACTTCAAATGGAATTAAACATTGTGCAGAGGTGTCAGTCGAGCGCCTCACTGTTGAGGAGCTGCAGTCAGAACCCTTTCTGAAGGCCGGGATGTCTCAGAGGGTTTTTTTTTTTCTTGGTTTAGTTGGCACATTTTCTGTTTTTTTGCAGCAGGTTTGTTTCGACATAAGACACTGAACATCTAAGCATTAATTCGATATGCAACATTTATGTGGAAACTTTTCCAACTGTCGAGGTGCATATTTTTTGTATCTCTATGATGCATGCTTATGTTGAATTCTGCCTGAATGTTGGGGAAAATGTGCAAAATGAGCCAAAATCTGTCTGCAATAAAACTCACCATTACTTTGACCAACATTTTACAGTTTTCCCACCAAGTTGCTGGATGTACTTTATCTGTACTTCATCGGAAATGTTCACATGCAGGAGGCCTTTATACACATGGTGGTATGATGGATATAATGTCTGTTGACATTGGCGTCTGTTTGTTTTCAAGATTGATTGTTTGTATGTGTATGAATAGATAAAAAAAACTTATGACAAAAAAAAGAGGAGGTAAACTCATAAATTCAATAGGGAGATTAAGGGGATGGATAGAAAAAAAATTGGGATTGACCCCCTGGGTCCCTGTAGAAGAGAGGTGACAGCTTTCTGGGCGCCCCAGCTCGACTCAAGTAAACAACAAATATAAAGCTACATTGTCTCATCAGTATAAGTCTCACCACGCAATGTTGAAGGAACACACATGTTGCATCAGAGATCTGCATTATTTTTTATTGACTAAAAACCTGAGACTTCAGTCACAGGTGCTGAAAACTGCACCTAACTACTCCACATGTGTGAGTCATCTTGAGGACTTAAATCCACTATTTCACAACTCTCCCAGGGCCATCCATTCGTCACTCCGCATCACTGTGGTCCTCTCCTTCGGTATTTTCATTGATGGGTAACCGATCACCCCAGTCACTGTTTCGGGCGCAGCGGTAGGCATCCCTGATAATGGAGGGCAAAATGCTAGGACCTGTAATCTCTTCAGAGTTGTCGCCCAAATATGATTTTCTATATCGCTAACTATGTACAGACCAACTGTGAGAAGCCCCATACACATGCACATACCTGCCGTGTTTTCGCATTGTCACCACCTTGTGTTGAAGTTGTCCGTTTGGGCTGCACAGGTGACAGTGAACGTGTTGGGCTCTTTTCAGGACAGGTGCCACCAGTCTAGCCCACTCCACACCCTCCTCCTTAGCTGCCGGAGCTACTCCCGCTCGATTCATGATCACATAGCTGAACTTCTCAATCATTCGATCAGCATGCTGCAAGGAAACAGGTTGACCAGGTGACCCATCAATACTGGTAAGTAGTTTTGCAGTTTGAGTGACAAGTTTTAGATTAATATTTGAATCTGTATTTGAAGAAGACAGGCATTGTTGAGATTTGTCTATCTTCACTTGAGTTGCAGGAGTATGCATGCAATTCCTTAATTAAGCACTGGGTGGTGTAAATTGCTTTAAAGAGGATAATGTAGCAAAATGCAGGGGACATGGAGTCATGGAAATCGATTCCAATAGTCTGGTGTTCGTATAAAGCACAAAAAAACAACAACATGCCAATAAGTCCAATTTTTCACAGTTGCCATCAGAGAAAAAAACTCAATCGGTAAAGCACAGATATTACAGTACATCATCAGTACATATACACAGATATACAGTACATCATCGAGTGATCCATGGGTGATGTGACAAATAAAACTAGATATTTACCCCAGGTAGAGGCAGAGGGTGATACATCTGGACGAAATTGCAGGGGACAGATGGCTGAGAAGCCAGTTTGGGACACGTCAGCTCATGAGGACACTGAAAAACAATTTTACAGAAGAGGATAACTTGATCTCCAACTTGCTGCCACAACTGTAAATTAGGCCCATCCTGCTTGTACAACTAACGTGCAAGGACAATGCAACACAGTGTGTGGGTGAGCACGAGATTGTACCGGGGCAAAGACGGACGCCGCTCTGTGGTCGTGAGTAATCTTGTCTTCTTTCTGGATTAAGAGACAGATATTCTACATTAGAGAAGAATACAGTTTTTTTTCTATAGTAAATGATGTGAGCTGCTATGATGAACCTTAGAGGGAGTGATTGAAAGATGAAGGTCTGTCACATTCTGTTGCACCTTAAAAGATTGTGTATAAACTACATAACATGTACACGCCCTCTGCTGGAAGCCAACATTAATGCAATTCGCGGGAAAAAAGCACACTCATGGTGCATCGACAAAAAAAAGAATGAAAATCATTCGCTTGATGGGCACTTGATGGACTTGTGTACCTTTAACACAGTGTCTCTGGCTTCCATTATCATCTGATGACCTTCTCTGGTCCCATTTTCGACCAGCACCTGTCACACAGAATGCACATCAACTGAGTAATCAAACAATGTGACAATTAACATAAACATAGTCTCAGACAGAATCCACACAAACCAAGAAATTCAATTCAATTCAATTTCACTTGTATAGCGCCAAATCATTGTAGAACTTATCTCAAGGAGCTTTCCAAGATAAAAGCTACAGACAGAAAATACTCAGAATCTACATAATAAAGACAAAATTGTCCATGGTGCCGACCAGATAGGAGCCTGTCTTTCTCCAAAGTGTTGACACGGCATCCTCTCGCTCGCTCCTGTTGGGAAGCTCGGATAGGGTGAAAGCTGCTACAACCACATCAAACTGCACCTACAGGCACAAACACAGACCAAAGCAGAACTTTCAAGAAATTTCATTGTCATTGCAAAGGTTTCTCTTTTGAGCTAGACTTGTGTGACTTGTTTTCATTATTACATTGTTTTGATTTTTTGTGTCAGTTATATTGCAGCATCATTCGACAAAACTAAATATCATTCGACAAAATTTTAATAAATTACTGTTAACAGTCAAAACTCAGAATTGACAGTTATGTCTTGTCTTAATTACGAACACATTTTAACGCAACAACAAAATTAAGATTTACGGTAATCGCTTCTGTTGTAAAAATATCAGCAACCACCTCAGGTTTGGGATTTTATTATCATTATTTTGGCCTATGGCAGTTCATGAGAGACACAACAAAAAAAGAAACAAATTATGTCAGTGTTTGGTAGACACAGAGAAATACTGACCTTGGGAGTGAGCGGGAGGAATTGGCGGAAGTACACATGCTTCATGTGAGGCTCGCCACTTTCCTCATCACCTACTCCAGAAAACATATGCTGT
>OMPJ01015057.1:53016-120524 GCA_900312935.1 Carapus acus | reverse complement strand
TGTACAACTAACGTGCAAGGACAGTGCAACACAGTGTGTGGGTGAACACGAGATTGTACCGGGGCAAAGACGGACGCCGCTCTGTGGTCGTGAGTAATCTTGTCTTCTTTCTGGATTAAGAGACAGATATTCTAAATTAGGATAGAGTACAGGTTTTTTTTTAATAGTAAATGATATGAGCCGCTGTGATGAACCTTAGAGGGAGTGACCGAAAGATGAAGAAGGTCTGCCACATTCTGTAGCACCTCAAAAGATTGTGTATAAACTAAATGACTTGAATTGACTTGATTTGACTTAAATAACATGTACGCGCCCTCTGCTGGAAGCCAACATTAATGCAACTTGTGAGAAAATGGCACACTCATGGCGCATCGACAAAAAAAAAAAGAATGAAAATCATTCGATCGATGAGCACTTGATGGACTTGTGTACCTTTAACACAGTGTCTCTAGCTTCCATTATCATCTGATGACCTTCTCTGGTCCCATTTTCGACCAGCACCTGTCACACAGAATTCCATTCCATTTGTATGGTGCCAAATCATAATAGAGGTTACCTCAAGAAGCTTTCCAAGATAAAACTACAGACAGAAAATACTCCGAATCAATATAATAAAGACAAAATTGGCCATGGTGCCGACCAGATAGGAGCCTGTCTTTCTCCAAAGCGTTGACACGGCATCCTCTCGCTCGCTCCTGTTGGGAAGCTCGGATAGGGTGAAAGCTGCTACAACCACATCAAACTGCACCTAGAGACACAAACACAGACCAAAGCAGAACTTTCAAGAGTTTCATTGTCATTGCAAAGGTTTCTCGTTTGAGCTGGACTTGTGTGATATGTTTTGATTATTACATTGTTTTGATTTTTGTGTCAGTTATATTGCAACATCATTTGACAAAACTAAATATCATTTGACAAAATTTTAATAAATTGATTACTGTCAACAGTCGAAACTCAGAATTGACAGTTAAGTCTCGTCTTAATTACGAAAACATTTTAACGCAGCAACAAATTAAGATTCATGGTAATCGTTTCTGTTGTAAAAACATCAGCTACTACTTCAGGTTTGGGATTTTATGATAATTATTTTGGCCTATGGCAGTTCAAGAGAAACACAACAAAAAAGAAACAAATGATGTTAGTGTTTGGTAGACACAGAGAAACGCTGACCTTGGGAGTGAGCGGGAGGAATTGGCGGAAGTACACATGCTTCATGTGAGGCTCGCCACTTTCCTCATCACCTACTCCAGAAAACATATGCTGTACATACAGTACTCAAGAAAAAAACAAATAATAACATCCACAAATGTGTATATGTGTTCACCTTTAAGTAGTCGCTCCGCCAGAGTGTTCATGGACCCAGAGCTGTCCACACACACCATCTCCTTGAGGGAATTCTCCCAGCACGAGTGTGAAGCCCTTTGCGGAGTCAAATGGATAAATTGAAAGAAAGAAAGAAAGACTCACTCACTCACCCACTCAGCATTTGTACCAACATGGCAATCAGACTGCTGTGGTGACCCGGATACTGACCAAGCAACAGTTCCCAGGCCTGAGCCGAAATCCAGGAGAGTCTGAGGGGAGAACTCCGGATCTCGCTTCTTAATCTACACACGTTTGGAAAGGACCTACATTTTTTAGACCAGCAAAATCACATTGAATTGAAGGCAGATGACTGCGCTGACCTCATTCAGAGCTCTCCTCACCGCAGCATAGCCCCCCGCCAGCCGGGCTGCCATGTACACAATGCCAAGCTCTTCATCATACCTGGGACACAGGAACCCAAAATGTACCACTAAAACCGGCAGAAACTAGACAAATGCATGCCATACTTTCTCTAACCCAAAACCAAGAACAATGAGTATTACCTCAATGGGGTCCAGTGATATGTGGTTCTTTTCAGCTCTGACACAACTTTCCTCCTGATTCTGTCCTCCAGTGCCTGCTCGTCTAGATCTGCAAAGGAAAGTAAACATACCTTTGTTTAGATGTGTTCTTTTCCCCAGCATATGCATTGAGCAATCAGTTATTGGTTTTGTAGTTGCTACCCATGTGTTGTGCGTTGTTTCTCTCACCTCCTCTGTTCTCCATGGCTTTTTCCCATAACTGTTTCTCCAGACTCTTGGCTTTTTGCCTAAGGCTGACATCTTCCAATGCTCTTTTGCGGCTCCACAAGAAGTTCGTGAGGCTTTGGGCACGCTTACTCAGGTGTTTGACTTCAGCTGCTGCAAGTACAGCGATTGAGAGAGAGCGTATGTGCAGGGAGACTTTGACAATTTTGGCAGTTAACAACATAGGCGTTTCATTCTTTCTCACACTACCGCTGACTTACTCTGAATTATGGAGCGAGCGGCTATCAGCAGCTCCTCTGGTAAACGCAGGGTTTTCAGATTGGTGGCGCCTGGGTGCCTTCTGTGTGCAGCTCCGTTTAAGAAATCCAGCTGTTCCTGGGGGCGAACTGCTGTACTACGCGCCTGCAGTAACAACACAAAGGATTCGTTTTAGACATATCTTCCTTAATCATCGAGTCTATATACAAGACCTGCGTTGTCGATTGCGGTAAGTTTGCTTTGACCTCCTGAGGACGTGTGTACACTCACCCTACATGTGCCCCTCATAAAGAGCACTCTCGGACAGAGAAGAGACGCAGCGTAACACCGCGAAGACATCTTGCCTGGAACGTCCGAGCGAGATTCAAATGTCACGCCCGCCTTCACTTCTCAGTCAAATCAGACGTTTACAACCGTATGCCTCTGGGAACATGTTGAGAAGTTGTTCCGTCAACAAAATATGTCCGCCGCTATGAGAGGCGGAACCATTCACACAGAAGTTTTCACCGCGCGTTGTTTTGTGAAGAGGCTCCACTCTGCAAATACATTCTAAAAGCTCCTACAATACTTATTCAGTATTCGTTTTATGTTGTAATGTGTACGAAACACGCAGTAAATACTTCGAAATCAAAAATTAAAAATACGTCTTCATGTCAGTAGTCTCTAGATTATTTCAAATTGCGGAGAGCATTTAGAGAGATATCTCAGGTGGTAAACTTTCAGGAAGCCGAGACGTATTTTCTCTGAGATTTTAGTGACTACCACGGGATTTTTCAAAATGGAGCTTAGTTTTTTATCAGTACCAAGACAGTTGTTTTGCGTTGATGTCACCAGGTTTGAAGAGGTGTTTCTTTTCAATCAAAGGAAAAGCTCTTCTCACATATCACGATCTTTGGCCACCGAGGCTCAGACGGTGTGAATCAGTCCGGACCTCTTCCCGCCCCTCTGCCGTGGCCACTGTAACTCTTTACCTCTGGTAACCTCTCTCGCTATTTATCTACACAATGAGACGAACAAGATCGACAAAGAGTTCGACAGCAGTGTCTAATTCAAGTAAGTTGAATACAGATGGAAAGTTTGTTGGCTCCGGCACTGGTGTTTACCGTCGGAAATGCTGGCTCTTCGCGCAGATTGTCCTCGTTTTTGTTTTCTCATCGCTGTCACTGAAATGGTGAACTAACTCAAGAAAAGAGTAATATTGGTTGGCGTGACAGCAGTAATCTTAAATTCTAGAAAACTAAAAATAGTCTCTGCTGAAGTCACTTCCGCAATAATGCAGTTGCAGGTAATCGTCCGTGTGTTTTTTGTGTCGTTTTGTCTAACTTGTCCATTCAGAAATGCTTCTTACATAGATATGAAGACAGTTGAATAAAGATAGAAAGATCACAGGCATTCAATACACAATGAAATACATTAACTGCAGTGATTTTATGAAAATACACGACAATTTTGAGCTTTAGGACCCTACAGTGATGATTACCTCTATACGGTGTTCACATATTGCCCTATTGCTGTATGACTAGGTTGGCAGTGGGAGGATGATGGAGGTAAGTGGGAGCCATATTGTCCTTCAGCTTGCTCCTTGTTGGACTCTGCCATCACCTCAGGACAGACCGCGGTGACACTCACCATGGGCTCCAGGTCCTACCAGGTCGACCTGAAAAAAATGCTGCAGATTAATCCTGTCACCAAATACAGCAGAAGAATTCGCTGTCACTCCTCAAAACAAGGTAGAAGGATTTTTTTCTTGGGTTTTATATAAAAATGCATTCTAATGATTGCTATCAGTATCTTTGCAGTCTGTATCTCAGATGTCTGTTTCGGTATCTAGACAATTTGAATGGAATCACTGATGCAGATGGACCTGACAGCAATCCAGTTGAGATTAAAAAAGAGGAGGAAGAGGACTGTGAAGAGCAGCCAGCAGCGAAGAGGAAGAGAGGCCGAAGCAAAAGTGAAGCAAAGGCAAAGGAAGAAAAAGTTGAAGGAGGTAACGTACTGAGAAACACACGCACACACAAAAATCGCACCTCATTATGGTCGCATAAGTCACCAGCACCTTGTGGTGCGGCTGACACTCATATCTTGTGGTTTTCTCTCAATGACCATATTTATTGCTGCGCCTTGACGTCAGCCCTCTGTTTGTCTCTTGACCTATCACAGACATTGTAAGGACTGTGGTCATGAAGGGAAAAGCGCCAGTGGATGTGGAGTGCAAAAGCAAGCTAGGAAAGGTGCCTCCTCTCTGCCTCCTTTATCTAAATGTTGTTGACGAAAGGGAATATTTCCCATTTGATGAGTTTTTGACGAGAGGTTTTATGATCTAATAATTTATAGTTTATATGCTGTATAAATTGCATTAGAACTCGCTCAGAATTACTTAGCACACCAGAGATGTGTGATCCAATCTATGACTGCTGTATTCCTGTTCAATTACAACAAAAGATGTACTGTGATTGATGTAATTGAGGAACATCACCAACTGATTTTAAAAAAGTACGAGTGTAAGAACTTCATTTTATTAAGCAAATGTATGTATTTTCCAAAAATACATTTGGATAGATACATTATAACTACCACCTCTGAAATTGTGGATTATTTTGGTTGTTACATTAGCAGAATTAGTCAGGTGAATCAATGTTTTACAGGCACAATAAAACCTGACTCGGGGATTTTGGCATGGTACACAAATGACCGAAGCAGACGTCCACTCTTTCCAACCAGGAACAATATCCTGGGTTCATCAAATATGTTTTTTTCTCTTTCTCCTAGGCACACGTTTACAGTGAAGGAAACGATGTGTATGATGTGATGTTAAATCAGGTGAAACACGCAATGTAATATTGACGCACACATTGAAACATGAATGAAGTGAGTAATGTTCCTAATGTAACACCTTTTTTTTCCTGTACAGACAAATCTGCAGTTCAACAACAACAAATACTATCTAATCCAGCTGCTGAAAGACAACAACTCCAGTGCCTACAGTGTGTGGATGAGATGGGGCAGAGGTGAGGTCACCATACCTTCATACTTACGTCTGTGTTTACGTTTGAATTGAGATTGGAATCTGAGAACTTGGCAGTATCTACCATTGGTTTGTAAACAGACCTCTGACATAATCCAGATCTGCTAACATTCTTTATTCCTTGTGATGTGTTTGTTGTTGTTTGACCTCTACAGTTGGTAAAGTGGGACAAAGCAGTTTGACAGCCTGTGGTGGAGACCTGCTAAAAGCCCAAGAGCTTTTCAAGAAGAAGTGAGAGCAAGCGAAAACTGACAAATCTTGCACACAATAGGATTTGGACCAATTCTGAGAAATGGATGTCTATATTCCCGCAGGTTTCTTGACAAAACTAAGAATGAGTGGGACCGCCGTGCCACCTTTGAGAAAGTACCTGGGAAATATGACATGCTGTTCATGGACTACAGCACCAGTGAAAAGGTACGGATACCCTCTATCCCCAAACACCTTTGATTTTCATTTTCTTGTGTTTTCTGAATTCTGTATATCCTTCCATGCTTTAAAAAATCACCCACTCCCTGCCTTTGCTCTACACTCATACCTGTATTTAACCCCTTCCATTCCCTCTCTCTCCTTTGTGCTTTCAACATTGACTCATGTAGCTGTCATGTCTCACACCATTGGAAAGAAGGAAATGTGGGTTTGCTTTTTCAGGATGTTTTTCCATGTTCCAGGATGAGAGCCAGCCTGAGGTGGGCGCTGAGCCTGAGACGAGAATCTCTAAGTTAGACAAGAAGATTCAGTCACTCGTAGAGCTCATCTGTGACCTTAAGGCCATGGAGGAATGTGTGCTGGAAATGAAGTTTGACATTCGGAAAGCTCCACTTGGTCAGTCTGACAGAAACACAACCACTTAAACGCGTTTTGCAGAACAGACGTTAAATCAAACGATTCTTTTGGATTGGTTTATAGGAGTCAGCTGTGATCTTAAATGTAGCAATGCATGTTTAAGTCAATTTTAGATAAGAAATTAACTTCAAAATCTCTGTCTTTCCTTCTAGGCAAGTTAACCTCAGAACAGATCAAAGCTGGATACACTGCCCTTAAAGAAATCGAGGACTGTCTGAAAAGGAAGAAAGGCAGCAGTGGAGAGCTCCGCGATGCCTGCAATCAGTTCTACACACGCATCCCACATGACTTTGGGTAGCAAACATGCAGCCACATCCGTCGATACTGTTACTTTAACGAATGTTAATGAATATTTTTGTCCTTCTCTATATGAGCTATGACGCCAACAAATTATCTCTTTGTTCAGGTTGAAAACTCCACCGCTTATCTGCAGCGAGCAAGACTTGAAAGACAAAATTGCACTGCTTGAGGTAAGGGAGATCTTGTGTGTAGATTCATCACTTTATTAACAGCCTAAAATCTGTTGTGTTGCATCGTGCTCTCAGGCTTTGAGTGACATCCAAATAGCTGTGAAAATGGTCAAGTCCAGTGGGGGCACTGATGAGCATCCGCTGGACAAACAATACCAGTCCCTCCACTGCCAGCTCCAGCCTCTGGACCCTGGAGACAAAAAATTCAAGGTTTGTAGACACTCTCGTCACATACTGCAGTGAGCTTGGACTCCATCTGATGGTAAAATACGGTATTGCACCAGCATCATGCCACTCTGCAACACAGTGCTGGCACGCAATTGGCACATTTAGTCATATACTTATCTAACCTTTAGATATTGAAGTTCTTATCTCCGTATGTCGTTGTTCCTGATGCAGAATGTAGAGGACAGGTTCATAGAACTAATCATGGAATTTGCTGGAATCTCCAATTCAATCGATCTCTGCAATTCCTTTCTTTGCCATGTGAAGGTTATAGAGAAATACCTGCAATCCACTCATGCCGCCACCCACAACAGCTACACCATGACAGTGCTGGACATATTCTCAATTGACAGAGAGGGTGAGAGTGACAACTTTCTCTCACAGATGCAAAACAGGTAAGCGGAGCATCATCCCTGCAACAGAGAACGACATGATTGGCTTACACCACTTAGGATGAACATGGTTCATCAGTACTTAACAATTATTGTGCACCGCTCTTTAATCTGTGTTTGTGTCAGGACATTATTGTGGCACGGTTCCCGCCTCTCAAACTGGGTCGGCATCCTTAGCCAGGGGCTCAGAGTGGCCCCCCCTGAAGCTCCCGTCACTGGCTACATGGTAAGATGGGCACAGCTTTGACATTGCAAACATTATGTACTAGAGAGAAGGAAAACACAGTCATGATGGGTCCTTTCTTTTTGTTTTTGTCTTGTCTTTTGTCAACCAATATGTAAATCGCAAGATATCAGGCACCAGCATAGCTTCATCGTGTTTACATTGACTCATTAATGTGTTGTTGTTGTTGATGTTTTTTTGTGCAGTTTGGAAAAGGAATCTACTTTGCTGATATGTCATCAAAAAGCGCCAACTACTGCTTTGCCTGCGAGAACAACAACACCGGGCTCCTGCTGCTTTGTGAAGTGAGTGTGTGCTTGGAAAAGGACTTTGCTCCACCAAAAATGCTCCGCCTGAAAATATCCTCACTAATAACAAAAACAGCCCACCCGACAAGAAATGACATTTTCCTGTCACAACAGTTATTTTGGAACTTAATTCCAAACTGTGAAAGAGGTACAAGAAGTCACTGTGATATTTTCTCTTGGAGAGAGTGAAGTTAATGCAGAAATCCCAACACAGAAGTCTGTCACTGTTTTTCGCTCGTACCCAGTGAGTAGCGACCAGTTGGAAGGTTGTGAGCGTATAAAATCAATGTGAATGTGTGTTTGCAGGTCGCACTGGGCGACTCCAATGAGCTGGTGGATGCCAACTACGAGGCCAACAATCTGCCGGCTGGAAAACACAGCACCAAAGGCCTTGGACAGACGGGACCTGACCCCAAAAACGCCATCAAGCTGTGAGTCTCGCATTACAGAGCTGCATCCACAGTGATTGACTTACTGCGCACACTGTTGAGCACCAGCAATCAATCTGGGGACAGGGGGAATGTGTGTGGTTATTTTAGGAAAAATGAAAGATGATGAACATGGACACATATTGCACCACAATGAGGCTGATTATTGTCTGTGCAATGACCAGTAATAGATTTACTAGCACAGTTATCAGGATTACATTAGTTGTAACTGCAACTATAACTGTCAAAAGTACATTTTAGGAGAAAATACAAATGAAAAAATATAAACACATTAGGTGACTTGACCCTGTAGAAATATAAAGGTTCGAACAGATTCACTCATCACAAAATCACACACCCTTTGTAGCAGAGTAAATAGAATGTAGACCAAATGTGACCCTCTGCCATATCTGAGCACACTTATACTTGGGTCCAGCAGGTAAAGATTTCATTGCACAAGTCAAGCTGGTTTATTTCCTCTGGTTGTGACAATATTTTAGCCGTTTCGTGTTAATCGATGTTAGAAATGTTGTATTTGTTCATGTATGGGATATTATTTTTCAGTATTATTATTCAGTTATCTGCGCCTCACTCATAATGATGCGAGGCTGTGACTGCTGTTCATCATGTGGGCTTGTTTGTCTGAAAACTTGAGCAAACATCAATATGTTTAATTTAATGATAGTTGAATAGAACAGAGTGTTTTATTAAATGACAGAGGACAACAACATAACCACACAGGACAGTGTTCCTTTTGAGCAGGCCCACTTAAATGAGCATTTAAGCTCTGTGCACATAATTAGGTTTGTTCTCAAGTGACTCATGTTCTAATGGACTGTCCTCAAATCTCCCTTTTATTCTGCCCTTTCCCTACCCGTACCTCTGCTCTCAAACAGAATATTTCTCCCAATGGGCTGAATAAGGGTGGTTAAAAAAAGCAGCAAACTGTCATTTTGAGGCTTTGTGGAAGTGAACAGGCCATATCGGCATTTTTGCATGTTTGAATATATCCGTTGGTTTCACCCCCTTCAGTCTTCTCAAGCATATGCATATAAGTTGATTCACATGTGTCTTTCATAAACTGAGATAAATTTGCAGATGAATGCAATATACTAAAGGGGAAAAAAAGCATAGCCAAGACTATTACTATTTTCTGAGGTGAAATTCTGAGTCACAGTGTTTTCATCTCACTTTTATTCCTCCATTTCCTCTTTTTCCAGTGACGGCGTTACAGTGCCAATGGGACCCGGGGTGAAGACAAACGTGGGGTCAAACAGTCGTTACTCACTCTTGTACAATGAGTTTGTGGTTTACAACCCCGCCCAGGTTCGAATGAGATACCTGCTCCGAATCCAGTTCAACAGCATGTTGCCATGGTGACGACAAATACGACAGAGCGCCATGACATGTCGACAGGGGAAGCCACAAAATACCCAAAACACTGGTTGCCAGCGTTAAGTTTTTTCATGGCATGGCCCAAAATGCTCAGCTTGTAGCCCTCATGTAAAATGCATAATGTCAGAAAATGTTGGAAAGACTAAAATAAATCTTAAATTTGTATACAAATTAAATTCACCATCTTTTTTAATGCCTGTTTCTAATAATTTCCAAAAAACTACAAATATTAGAAGATCAGTACAGGACATCACTTGAGATCACTTGAAAATTGAGACTACCTAATTAGTTAGTTCTTCATCACCCAGAGGTTTTCCTCTGGTTCTCCTTTCACTTTTGGCAGCTCCCTCCACTTATTGAAAATTGAAAACATGACCCAATGAATGTGCCCTTCTGATGATTTCTTGGTGTGCGGCGGTCAAAACAGAAAGTAGAGTTGTTGTTATTGTTGGTGGTGAAAATTTGCAGAATCTTTTGCACTACACAGCTGTCACTGCTTCACTGACATCATTTTGTTCTTACAATATTGAACTTATTTTGCTTTTGTCTCTTGATGTAGGACAAGTTAATGCAACATTCATGTCATTTGTTTACACATTGTAAAAAGACAGTGTGGGTTTTATGGTTGTCCTCATACAGTAACAACATGTTAAGGTACTTCAAACAATAAATCTACGATATGTGTTGTTCAATAAAATAATTTTTATTGAAGGAAAATCCAGAAGAAAATGATTCTGCATTCCATTCTGCATTTTTTTTCCTGGAACGAGTTACAATGACGGACTGGATTTTTCATTATGAAACAGAGCATACCTACATGTAAACATGGACAGAATTGTCGATTGAATAACAAACATACACATCGTGTGCAACCTTTCACCTCCTCCCCAGGAGATAGAGAAAAATGAGCACTATGTCGAGGTAGATATTGAGGGCAGCGTTTATGTATTCCTCCGGATCCACACGATGGCTCATCATTCCTGTCATTAGCTGAACATCGATCATCAGGAACTGGTGACAGAGCAGAGGATTTAGGGCAGGTCAACCTTTGCAATTGTTATCTGTAGTAAATGTTTCATGTGCTCCAAAACTCACAAGTCAATCACTTAGATACTGTATTTTGAATTACATAGTCGGTTAAAAAGTTCTCTGTTTTGTTCTGCTGTCTACTCCAAGCTGAAGGTTCATACATAATGCTGAAATGGGAAGTGAAAGCTTTCCTTGTAAACTGTTCCAGTAACTTTGTCTGAGCATCTTCGTGGTAACTGAGGCAAAACTATCATTTCAACACAGCTTTACTTCAATTTTCTGAATTCTGACACAGCTCTGCCCAAAGCACCTCATAGTACATCTCAGGGGAACAAGAAAGGAGCTGAGGTTCTTCAGACTTCTCAGGTTAAATGCCATGGTATCACCATCTCATATAAATCCATGTACCCCTCAGGGAAGGAAAATGACATTTAAGTCTTTGTGTTTGCCTCACCAGTGAGTAGAGCAGAGCACCCAGACAGCTATACAGGAGGTCCATCACGTAGGAATAGTAGAAGGTGCAGCAGATTCCGAACAGGAGCAGATCCACCAACATGATCAGCAGGACGCCGCTCCATATGGTGAGATCGAAACGGGTCTGGAACCAACACAGCAGGGAATCAAGGATTACATTACATAAAGGAAGCAAGGATTTTGACTCTCAAATTTTAGCTGTGGGTTTTAAATTGGCCAGCACTTGATATATATAATAGATATTTATATCAGTGAGGCTGAACATTGCGTTGTATGATGGATGTTAACTGAGGACTGCAAACTGATGAAGAGTAATGGAATTGTATTTTCATTATGGGTGTTTGACCTGCAGTGAGAAAACGATGATGGCGAAAGAGATGGCGATGGTGACTCCCATCGTGATGATTACAATGGCGGTGTCATGGTAGGAGGCAATGGCTCCCACCATGTAGGACATGCTCAGGTTGACCACCACCTGTACACACAAATACAGAATTTTATTCACACACTTCAGTAGTTTGATTGGCATGCAGCTAATTTGCCCCCACTGATACTTGTTTGTCCTGTGGTAGGTCTCTAACAAAGATGGTTGTTCCACAATTCATTGTTTTCTAGTATGTCGGGTGAGTTGAACATGGCTCTGGCAGGAGCATGTGTGGTGAAGTTGCCCTCACATTTTTGACTGTGTGCTTTGAGTTCTACAACATGGTTTATTTCTACATCTATCAATTCACAGCTAGATTGTCTGGACCGAGTCCTGGAACCTTTTGAGCATGTGTTTTTTCATGCATCCTCTTCATAATCGGCCTAAACTCCAGCACTGGGAAGGTGTGCCCATGGTTGAGCTATCACCACATAGGAGGGTACCACATCGCCCGCAGTTTAAAAGACATCAAAATTAAAAACAGGATACACATGCACTGGTATGCACGCATCTATACACAATGTGTACACATTTTGCTTTGAATTGATTGATTATCTCTGTTGTGCAGTGATGACCCACCAGTGCCACAATGTTCCACGGGTGCCGCCTGCTGAAGGACGGGCAGAGGCTGAGGGCAATGGCGACCACGAGGAAGACGACGAAGGAGCTGAAGTAAGCCCACATGTTATCCTGCACCGCCTCCTTGACCACGCTGGAGAAAGTGAACACACACACCACGCCGAAGGTGATCAGCAGCATGAGAGTAACGATGCAGAACACCTGCACAGGGGCACATCAACAATTAATTGACCAGTTGTCATCTTATTCATTTGTCACTGCCAGAATGTGAAGTCCAGTTACAAATGTTACACAATTCTATGAATGATGTTCTGGGATATTCTGAGGTGGGGAGGGCACAAACCTTTCTCACAAACCCCCTCCTCACTGTGCTGTCGTCAAACGAAGACGACGCAAGTAGTGGACACGTGTCCGCCGAGGATGGATAGACGTCAGTGAAAGACTGATAGGAGGTATGTGTTGGCTCCAGTATGGGCGCTGTGCACTTTGCTGAGTAAGGGGGGGGCTCCAGGTCAGGCGTGGTGTAAGCTGGAGGTGAGGACGCGCCATCTTGAGTCTCTCTGGATGTGTGGGAAGCCATAGGTTTTGACATTCTAAGTGGAAAAGAGCAAAAATACGACTGTTGGGCGACAGTAGTGGTTGGTTCTACTTATGCGTCATTAAGCATGGCCGTAAATTCTCTGTGTGTGGGTATATGGGACACTGTATATCTGAGGTTCGATGACTAGAAAATGAGAACACATTGAAAGTTCCTGTCTGTCTAGGCAAGCGGTTTGCCGCGTGACTGGCACAGATGATTTCCTCTTAGTCTTCCTGCCAAGTGCTGACTGACTTCTGTGGGTGAAACAATCTGAGATACAGTCTGAGAGAATTGTGATTGTGTTGCACAATTGTGCTGTTTTTGTTATTACTCCAGTCTCTGGTGTTGTCTGATTTCAATACTGTTGATGACAGCATTTGAAAGCAGGTGAGGTGGCTTGTTGATATAAGATTAGATATAAAATTGCCCATTTAAACTCTTTTTTTTTTAGGGTTACTGATGTTCTTTTACAAAGATGTCATGTGTGGTTTTGGAGAAATTTGAAGTCTTCTACAATGCAAACTACATTCTGGGGTTGAAATCTTCGCTTCGCTGGCCTCGGCTTTGTCATTTGCTTAGCAGTCTGTCAAAGGTCAAAATCATTAGCTTTTCATATTGTAAGAAGACTTAGACCTGCCCTCAGATTTAGCCTTTATTTGTTATTGCTATGTAGAACGAGTTCACCAAACAACGAGATTGCATATGGCCCTACCAAGGAACATCTCACAAAACAAAGAAGAACATAAGTGTGTGTAAAGAGAGGGCGCATGAAGATAAAGGTCCATGGGGTGGAGTGGGAACATTTCAACATGTTAGGTTAGTACACATAGGCATGATATAGCGCATGACAAACATTCTATATATTTACTGTGAAACAGAAACATGTTAAACCAAGACTCTGGCTCTTACTCTTAAGTGGATATGAGTGTTAAGTGCATCAAGCAAAAACCAAAAAAAGGCACAACTGTCAGTGAAAGAATGATGAGGAGGAAATAAAGATGCCTAGAGGAGATAACTGATATACTATGAAGCAGATTTCCAAGCGCAAGAAGAGAGCTGGGTGCTTACCTGCTCTGCCTGACGCTGCTGGCGGCAGTGAGGACTCGCAATCTTGAGATTATAACATCTTCTACTGTCAAGTTTCACTTCCTGACTTGTTCATGAAAAGAGTAGAATCCGCTTTGTGCGGGGGGTGGGAAGATTGATAGTCTGTGTGTGTAATTGGTGCTGTAAGGAAGTTCACTCATTGTGCAATCCAGTTGAGACAACGTCATGTCCATAAAACCTCTTGGGGTTTCCAGAGGCCCTCAGCAAAAATCAGGACTTGCACAATGTGTACCTACTTTTCCCAATTGACAACCTACACCGCAGTCAGAGTGTGTCATATACTGTATGTGAGTGACTGACAATCTGGACTCAATTGTGCTGGGAAAATGTTGGGATCTCTCTGTGTCCCTAAAAAGGAAGTAGTATGCGGCGAATAATTCAATAAAGCTAAAATCTGATTTAAAACAAGGATTCAGGCGAAGTCATCTGTCATCATGTCATTAATCTGTCATGTCTTTTATAATAAATTGGTAGTTGACTCTTATTTTGCAATCTAAATGATGTAACACAAGAGGCATTGTTGCCCCTGAAGATGATTAATTAAACAAGTCAAACACATGGAGACAAATGCATCTGTCACACATATTTATTGTAAAAAATACATATAAAAACAACTTCTGAGACATACAAAAGATCGGCGCTTAGAAACAGTATATTGAACAGACAAAGACCAAGCCATTTCTTGAATTGCATTACATATTTACAAATTTAATAAATAAAACTCAAATTTGTTTTTATACCAGAGTAAAGGCAGATTGTCCGTATCTTGGGGATGTAGATACTACTGTGGTGACTTGTGTCATTAAAAAGAAAAAAAAAAGAAAAAGAAAGAAAAACATTCTTGTCCATTCCATCATACCAGTCTCAAAGCCTTGGAGTCAATGACCCCACTGTCCAAACCAAGGAGACATTTACAAAATACACCAAGTACATCCTTGGTTAGGGAGGAGTGAGTCCTGCAAACATTGGTAAAAATAAAAAAAAAAGAGGTATTGCACCACGCAGATTAGAGGGGGTAAATAAACTCTATAACTAATAAAACACTGGTCTCAGATTGTCCTTTACCATTTTCAAACAACTCAAATACCACCTACCAACCCACACATCACTCCCTGCCCCATCAAAACTACGCAACAATAGAGCTAATTGTCACCACAACAAATGTAACACCTAAATGATCGATTCAGCTCGTCTTCTCCCCCCCTCGCACTCTGCTCCTGAATGAGCAAACTGACTTTTGGCATTCTACTTTTCTCCTACTTTCAATACAAAACCATGAGGAAACATGCACTGGGATGCCCTCTAGTGACAGGACAATTCATAGCACCTTGGACTGAAGAACACCGAAGACTAAAACTATTTAAAACAAAGAAAAAGAAAAAAAAAACAAGGGGATGCGGGGGTTGTGTCACGGGATGGGGAACGTGTGCGCTGGGCCAAACCTCCGAACGAAAGCCCTGGTCCAGAGTGACTCTTTGCCTCGTGAGCCAGAAGCAAAGCACGAAATGAATAAGTTTTGTTCTGTTCCCGGTTCAGGCATGACCCAAACCAACTGGGCGGTGCCCCACGTTGAGCAGCCTCACAGCCTGGTAAATGCCTCCCCCTAAAAGCACCACCAGTATCAGTTTGCACATTAACCCCCTTGCCTGGCACAATCAAAACACACGCAGACACACACACACACACAAAGGCAAAGAGAAGCCATTTTCAACACTTAGAAATATTTAGAATCATAGTGGTGATGATATTGTATCTAAAATATTGACTTAAAATAATAAGGGGGATGGTGGGGAGGTGACAATTATTAACTATCAGTTGTCCATAGCTTCAAGTGTTGGGCAAAGAGGCAGACGCCACATGGTGTAAACATGCCCCAAGAACATATCCCTAGATCTATCCACGTCTTCATTGCTCTGTGATCTGGCATCAATAGAATGAAACCAGATGGCCCAACTGCCAGTTGGACACTGGTCAAAAAAAAAAAAAAAAAAAAAAAAAAAAAAAAAAGAGAGAGAGAGAAAAACCCGGACTTCTCCCTGGAGAATCAGTCTGTGAGAAGCGGGAAGTTTGGTACAGAGAAGGAGGAGGGGTGAAGGGAGTAGTGGCGGGACGAGACCCGAACCACATTCCTTTGTCGAGGCAGAGTTGGATCATGTGAGTTACACCATGTTGCCTACCAACGCCAGCAAGACTGCAGGTAAAAATAAAGAGCTGGAAGTGAAACGGGATAAGCCCCTCTATCAAGCAGACCTCCGAGCGGCCCACTGTAAACACAATCGCGCACGCGCACACTTTCTTGAACGTCGAAGTTGTCTTCAGGACGCGTCTCGTCCCAGTCGTCATGTGACCGCACACGCAAATACCCACAATCGCACGCCTTACGTGACAAAAAATCTTGTCTTGAGGGATAAAAGTGCGCAAATTGGTGCCAACAACCTCTACTATGGTCCTATGAAATACCTACAACCTTCCTACGAAACCATCAAGTAGCAGCACATCAAGTTCAGCACTAACCACCCACAGGACACAACTGACCAACTCGGTTAAACACCCAAACAATCAATTTCAGCTCTCCTGCTCCCAGCGTGCCCACTGCCAACCCCACTAGGCCCCAGAAAAGAAAAGAACAGAAAAGGAAAAAAAAAATAAAGAAAAGAAAATGTCCCCTGAAATGTATAAGGGCAACAGACACCTGGATACAGCAGCTTCTGCTCATCATTCAAGCCCTCCACCTCCAGCTGTTTCAGAGTAAAGCAATATGTCGTTTACACGACTGTATGCAACAGCTCCCACTTTCAGTCTCGAGGTTTGGTTCATTGGGCTTAGCCGAGGGTAGAAACATTCATCCGATGCATGGTGCACCACAATACTCTTTTTGCAACATGGTAAATAAACTGAGAGAAAAGCCCCTTTGGTGGAAAAACAAGCATGAGAGGATGCAGGATCACGGTCGAGTTCTTGGGTCATTGTCGTTTTGTCGTCCCTAAGTTCAAAGCCTTGGGGGTTGACGCTCCATCACTCTGGGGTGATGGTTTTCTTGTGAGCTGTCTCGAGTTTTGAAGTCCAAAAATGGTCCAACCGTGGTCCGGGCCACGGCTTAGACGAAGCAGCTTGTTTTTGTTGTCAGGAATTTCATCTGAAATGTTCTACCTAGTTCAGGTGCTGCAATCCCAATGGAGGGCGCCGAGTTGGTGCAAAGCGTGGCTCCCCCGGTGGGATGTTGACTTTCCACTCAGGTGATAGCCTATCCCAGTGGAAGGGATGGGGCATGTTTGTTTGCTCAAATATATATTTTATCTGCAGTATTGGGATTCAACATAGTCTCCTGTAAGAATAGCAGATGAAAATTATTAGCACACCATCGTACATACCAGGATATTTCTTAAAAAACAAAAAAAAAACAAAACAAAAAACAAATACAACCGCTATGCTGATGCTGCCGAATACATTGAAAGGAGCAATTTTACAGCAATCAAACTGCTCATATCATATGGTCAAATGCATTTATTTTGAGGTCATCACTGCAGGCACAGTGGAAGAATCTTGTATTTTGAATGTACTTAAATAAGTACTTTAACCTCCTACGTATCATACATAAACATTAGCGCACATAGGCTCTTACCTGAGTCAGGTTGGTCACGGTGACGAATAGGTGTGACGCAGAGATCAATCGAAGGGATGTTCCGGACAGCAGGGCTTCACCTTGGACCAGGAATCAATGCAACTGTAGGGAGGAACGGGCACACGGGGGAGGGAGGGATCGAGGACGGAGAGACCCGAGACGCTGATTAGCTCATGTCAAAACGCCCACTGTGTGCAACAAAACCTCAACTTGTGATTGCAGCGTCTCGCGTCTGGCTTAAACCCATCACTGACAGACGGCGCTGGACGAGACAATGGTTATGGCGTGGGTTTTAAAGGCTTTGCGGCTCCCACAGCGACATGAAACCAAGAGCGAAAATGTGAGGGGAGAGACTGCAGCTTCACATCCTGACCTACGACCTACGCGAACTGTGATGTTATGTGGTTTACCACCTTCCGTGCCGATGGTACGATTCTCAGTTACACAGCGTCAAGGCCGTCTTTCTGTCTCACAATACTACTTAAATATCACTTCTAATAAATCAAGGCAATCAGAGCTTTCCACAAACTGAGACGCACAGCTCCCTGCTTTGTCATTTTTCAGGCTTCCAATCGGGTTTTCAAATATTCCAGTTAGTCACCTTTTGACAGCAATTTCGGTTCAGTATCCATTCCACTCACTAAGGAAGCTGCCCTTAAGATTCACTTCTCTCCTGAGATGCTGTCGGTTGCGCGTCGTAGTGGCTGGCGACAATTCAAAAACGCAACACCCCAGTCTGTACTTAAAAGCATCGTTACCACACAGCTGCAATGTGCAACAAGAATGCTGGAGGGGAAAACATTTATAAAGCACATAGATTATCAAAGTCTCTGTTTCCTCATGCTTTTTTTAGCGCCAGCAGTGAGGACCTGCAACATCACAACAAATCCACTTGCTGTCTGTTTCGCCCATTGAAATTTGTTCACAGCAACAAGGCAAACATGTGATTTGGGTCATTTAACTGCTGTGTGGTCATTTGATAAGCAGGTTACCAACTGCTGATAGCGCACATCTCCAGCAGACGCAGCACATTTTGACGGCGTTCTAACACTTCTCATCTAATCTTGTTTAAATGTGCCTACAGGTGTTTGACATCATCATTACAGACATGAAAGCAAATTTTCAGGCTGGTAAAATAAATTGGCGAGGGGCAATGGGAGGGATGGTGAGGGCGGCAGAGGAGGGACTTCCAGCCTACTTTCATTTTTTGTTGTTGGTCTTTTACAGAAAAAGGGCTGCAGTCATGACGTGCCTGCTTAATGTGGAGGAATTTGCACATCATCGCATTATTTATCAGTCTCTAAAGATTTGTTCTCCAGCCATCTTGGAGAGCATATCATGATAAATAGTGATAAGCCTCTGGATATCACAGATGTCTAGCCCGAGTACCTCCTCATACAGGAAAACGCTGCCCTAATTGCATTTCAATCATCTTTTCTTGCCAAATAATCTCCTCATTTACCTCTTGTGGTAGACGCAGAGGCAAGCCAGCCGGGCGATGGTCTCCCCCTGTAGCAACTCCTCCAAACAGATCGAACACTCACCACTGTCTTTACTGAGCACGTCGGCTGCAGACACACGGGCACAAACACAGAATTAAACTCAGACCGCAGGACGCCGGGGATATTTTCATTCACCCTTTCAGTGTTCATGTTAGGAGCATGACCACCTGTTTGTGGTGCAGCTTTTTTTAAAAACGTGGCCCTGGGCCATATGGGTGACGCGATACTTACTATTGTAAGGTAGCGGGGGAGATGTGAGGCAGCTCAACAGGTGATCCTCTATGCGGCCGCCTGGGAAAGGCTTGGAGCAGAAAGGACAGCGGATAACTGCGGAGAGCGGAGACACACAACAGTGCAGAGATTAACGCACCGTGTCACAGCCAGACATAAATGACAGATGATGCGCATCACGTTGAGCGCAAGCGCTGTGGTGGGGCGACTGGAGAAGACATGCCGAGTGGAAGTGTGGAGTGAAACACAATCCTCCCACTGAGGCCCAGTTTAAGTCCTAATTCAAATAAATTTTATGGCCCGGCTCGGGTGAGCGCTCCAAGTGCACGCCAGGCCGTGGAGGGGCCGATAAGAGTGACATAGGCCTCGCTGCCCTACATTCTTCTTCTTTATCTACGGGCTGCTGCCACCCGTAAGCAGGCACGTGAAGCTTTGACCCACTTCCCCACAGTTGCTGGTGAGCTGGCACTGGATACCTACACTCCCACTCCTTCCTTGTGTTTCACCTCAGAGCAATTGTGTGATTGTCACACCACTATTCTCCAGCGTCTGACTACGTAATGTACGCTGAGCATGTTTGTTTTTTTTTCTTCTTTGCGAACTTTCCAAACATGATTTAGTTCCCCTGTTGTGGAAAACCCTAAATAAGTTTGGTGACTCCATCTTTATGAGGCACATGCTTGCATGGTCATTGTCATCATGCCTCATGACACCAGAGGCCTGTATGTAGTCATGGCCAGTTTATGCGCATTAACTCAGCTTCCATACAATAGAGTCTCTGATGATTTTAATCGGCGGCCAGCGCTGGCAAAGAGATTATCTGTTAAGGAATGTAAATTCCTTGAATGAGCAATAATAATTTACATGGTGGATAAAGGGCTGGCCGAATTACTACTGTGATATAAAATGTACTTTTCCTACTAGGGCCTCGGGTGAGGTGAAAACATCAGGGTACACCCCTCCAGATGTTAATCCACAACTAGATTGTTGTTGTTTTTTTGCTCGATTATTTGATGTGAAAACGCTTCCATGTGTTGTGAGTAAAGAGGGTTGAGTCTGTATCGCTGAAGTAAAACTGTAAACTTTAAATATTAAGGACTTACAAATGGTAACGCTCAAACGCCTAAAACCAGGCCAGAATATGCAGCGCGGTCGTTAGTGAGGACCAGATGTGGTACAATACAAAATAGGTATCTAAAATCAAACATTGTTCTTCTAATAGCGAACATCTCTTCGTTGGGTTAGCACTTACTGCCATGGCGGTTGCTAACGCGGTACAGGCCGATCCACGCTTCGGAGACTGGCCGCTGGTGTGTGCCGCGAACCCGGGCGGATCTTGCGCCGACGCTGCGGGCGGAAGAGTGCCGATTCCCGGGCAGCCGCTCAGAAAAGGTGCGGTGAGGAGTGCGGCCTGTCTCCTCTCCGGGCTGACGATGCTCTCCGTCCACCGCAGCCTCGGGGCTGAGGTTGCCGTCCTCCTCTGGCTTCCCCTCGCTATTGTTGTCATCCCCAGGTGACGCCTGGCTCATGGAGGGCAGCCCGTGGTGCTCCGCGGGGCTGCCGTCGGCGCTCGCTCCGTGCTGCCCCATGTCCGAGTCGCTCCCCTCCTCGGATCGGCTCCGATTGGCCTCGGTGTCCTCAAAACTCCCCGAAAAGTCGACCACGAGGCTGGTGGGCCTGGCACAGCGGGGTCGCTGGAACGAGTCCCGCTTGGTGCCCTCCTTCCCGAGCGCGGCGGGCACGGGGTCCTCCTGGAGGCGGCTCGCTCTGGTCCCCATCTCTCGCTGCTTCCGCGGGCTAGCCGAGCTGCTTCCTCTGTGGGCCGAGCGAACGACGCGGAGACCGCTTCACCTCCAAACGCCCCTTCGGTGGACTAACCGCTCGGTGGTGAAATGCCCCCAAAGACAAACACCCGAGGTAGATCGAACGTCCTGTGCTACCGAGCGTGTGTGTAGCGTGCCGCGTCCCTTGTGTGGCCTCAGTCAGTCGCTCCCGTCCACATTTTCCTCTCTTTTTTCTGCGTGCCCCCCTCTCACTGCAGCAGCGGAAATAGGGCTCTTTCGTTTCCTCCCACTGGCGCCACACTTGCAATTACGGTAAAAGCAACCGTCGTCGGAGTCGCACGCATAACTGAATCGTTTGCGATATTAGCCTCTGTAGCAATTACTTTAAATTTTTTTTGCAATCGTCCTTATTCCCCTGCATGACACGCCGCCAGATCTGCAAGCGATTTGTCTTCTCGTTGCGTTCTGCGATTCAAGCGAGTGCGCGTTCTTACATAGTGTTACGGTAGAAAAGTACACAATGAAACAGACCAATCAGCAGGGCTGGGAAGTCAACGAGGAAATTTACAGTAAGTCAGCAGACACCGCCCGCTGACTGACTGTGCAAAAATAGACTACAGCCTGCCACACATCAGAAAGATATTTTATGCCACAAAGTGACGCGTTTCCGCGCCGCGTCCACCGACTGTGACCTGCCCTCCGAGGTGAGCCCGCGCGTCTCGTCGTTAAGCAGCACGTCTGTCACAGATCACACAAACCCCTAGAGGTGGGCAGCGCCTCGTCTAACTCCAAATTACAGCGCACCTCGTGTAGTGATGTCGCGGTGTCAAGTCAGAACAAGCCAATCGGCTCTATAATATAGGATGTAAGTTTTAACTTGGCAGCCAAAACGTTTCGTGCAGTACCGTGTAATCAGGCGAGACGAATTTACTAAGTTATGCCAACGCACGAAGGAGACGTCATCATCGTGAGTCGGTTAATTGCTGTGATTGTCGTTGCTTTCCTCACTTGTTGGGGCCTGATCACCGTCGCAAAGCTGTCTTTTGAGTTTGCACCACTTTGTTAGTGAAATGACACAATTTGTTTACTCGGGTCCTTCTGGCACTCCTGCAACCAATAAGGCACCTACAGTTTTTGTACACTGCTTTTGCAATTACAATGATAATTACAGTGATACAATTCACATTGTATCATTGCTCAGGACTGCTCATGTTCATATGTTGCTTAACTTTAATAAATGAGGCAATAACAATACTGTCCATACTAACCTCGGTTCAGTTGTCCACGTGTCCGACGTTGTTCATGGCTATCATGCGAAAAGTTTAAATGATCTTCAGACTTGACTTGAAGGAATGCTGTCAGACTTTGCACCTTTTTATGGATCTGTCGGGAGCAGGAACACACCCATAACGTGCACTGATCAAACAATAAGAGGAATGCTGACAAGCAGCGTATGAAGTGAGGTGAGGTATGGAAAGCATAGGTGGTGATCGTCTCTGACCCTCAGAATGATGTTCTCTCAGCAGAGTCGGTGCTCCGTCACCAGCAGCAAGAAGCGATGGATCTAGGTGAAAATGGTCCAGCAACCTGTGGGACCCATCTGCCCTCCAGCTGTGCTCCTGCACACCTGCAGAACAAGCTCTTGCAGCGTCGTTCCTGTCCCTCTCTGCAGCCCTCCAGTTTGTCCTCCACCACGTCCAGCCTTCTGTCCACCTCCTCCTCTCTCACTTCGCCCTTGCTCAATACCCAGAACATGCTGCTGAACAGCCGCTCGCCCCTGGTCTCGGTGTCCCCCTCTCCTTTCACTCTCCTCTTCCGTGGCCCCCTGCTTTCCACGTACCTCCCAAGTGGTGCTTTGCCGAGCTGCCCCGCTCAGTCATCCCCGTGCCATGATCGACCTGGGAGCGAGGAGAGGAGTGATGGAGAAGACGAAGGAAGCGAGGAAAGCTCAGAGGAAATGCGGTCATACGGTGGAACATCAAGTGTGGTGCTGGAATTTCTGTTTACAGATTGATATTTTGATACGTATATCAGCTTTGTCTCATCCTTCATTGATTGGAGAAATCATCTGACCAACGTTTTCTCGGTGGTATGCTTTCCCACCCTCACAGCTGTCTGAGGAGGAGTGTGTCGAGGAATCTAAGGATGACGAGCCCATGGAATTACCTATGCTGGAAATGGCACTGGGCAACCAAGAAAACGACCAAACTGTAGCCGTAAGGCAAGAGGAATATCCTGAGCTGGAGACAGAGAAGGAACGGGACACAGAGGAACTGAACAAGAAAAAGGTTTTAGTTCTCTCTACAGTAGCCCTGATGTGTCATCCAGGGATTTATCGTGCCATCACGAGCCGTAAACTATGCTCTGTTCCCCTTCGACGCTGTGTATTTTTTGTGTTATAGATTTAACATTTGTGTTTACAGTACTCAGTTTGGCCCCTTCCCTTCTTTCTCCTGCCTGCGTCTGTAGTATCTCCTCCTGAACGCCGTGTGCTGCTCACTGGTGAATAAAAACAAGTCTCCCGGCGAGGCTGAGTGGGACTCAGACCACAGCATCTGGAAAGACATCAAAAATCTCGCTGAGGGAATTTCCGCCTGCGATCCTGAATTTCTCCTCAAGGCGTGTGAATTTGTGTGTGTGTGTGTGTTTGTGTTTGTGTGTGTCCTAGATGGCACATTTTGCTCCCATACACCAAAGTGTTCTCAAAGTTGTTGTGTACCCTGGTCATGTTTCTCTTCATGATTCCTCACCTCACGTCTCCTATCCTCTCACCAAACCTCCAGGTGGCCATTTACACCCGACAAGAGCTGAACATTCGCATCACCGCTAACTTCCTTTTGGCTCTGGCCGCCAATCAGGCCGCGACTAAGGCACATTTCCGCCGATACTTCTGCGCGGCAGTGCAGCTGCCCTCTGACTGGCTGGAAGTAGTGAGAATCTACAGTACGGTGAGTTCACAGTGTGCCGGAGAATCATCTGGTATGGACATGTCAACTTTACATGGACCATATGTTAGTCCAATTAAAGAGTATGAACTAAGACGTAATCAGGTCAAAGTGTGAACACATACATGTGATACATATTTAGACACAATATGTGAACGTATTGCTCGTCAACCACACCCAACTCACAATATTTTTGCATATTACACATTTATGGACTGTTTGTAGTTGCTGTACATGGACACAATAAGATTATATACAGACAGGCTATGCACCGAAATAGGTCAAATATATAAAAAGTGGTGTGAATTGTTAAAACATGTTAACATCGATGTATGTGTGTCTATATGCGTATGTAAAAACACCACTCTGTCCCCGGCTCTGTCTCCAGTGCTTCAGTCCCTCCCTGCCGGCCTGCTTGAAAAAAGCAATGGCTGACAAGTTCCTGCAGTTCAACGAGTACCAGCTGGCCAAGTACAACACACGGAAACACCGCTGCAAGCACAACCGCAACAGGCCCGAAAAAAAGGTGTTGTCCTCGCGTCCGCTCATCACCGACTCGCTTGCTGTGCCTCGTACTTGTCCTGCTCCCTCACACACTGACCACCTTCCTCTGCATTTCAGAAGCCTGCGTCTGAGCAGCTGGAGCAGTGGGCGATGCTGCTTAAGTCCAGCACCAGACTGCTCCAAAAGCTTGTGAGTCACGTTTGTTTTGGTTGTGACCTATCTATCTATCTATCTATCTATCTATCTATCTATCTATCTGTCTATCTGTCTATCTGTCTATCTGTCTGTCTGTCTGTCTGTCTGTCTGTCTGTCTATTAACACATATCACATCTTTTTGTCGATACAAAGAGGACGCTTAATACAAAGTATATTACACTTGTATTAACACATACATGCCAATGCATCCCTATATTTGAACTTTGTGAGACACGAGTGTATGTGTTTCGTCAATATTTACACAATATTTGTAAATTCCTTTGGTTCCTTCTGTTAAATACAGCTAACCAGTAATCGAAGGGTGATCCACAAAAAGCAGAGCAGGTTCAGCATGAAGAAGATGATCAGTAAACTCCACATTAAAGAGCCAGCTGAACATGTTATGGCTATTTTGGGGAGAAAGTAAGTGCATGCACACACACTCAGTTTGGAGAGAGTCTCGCCATATTTCATATGACTCAAATTAGGAGTAGACTCAGTTGGAACAATCCATCAGTGTTTGTGAGTGCTTCCCTTGTGCTTACTCAGGTACCCCGCTGATGCGCACAAATTCACCCGCAGCGGGCTGAGAGGTGTTTGGGAGCAGGAGAAGGCAGGGAAACGTATGAGGCTGAAGGAGCCTGAGACGTGGGAGCGTCTCCTCAGTCTGGAGGGGAACAATGCAGCAACCTGGGAGAGGCTGTTAGGTGGGCGTGTCACGCACAGAGCGGTCTGACACTTTGGGAGACTGAACGTGACATAAAATGCCTTTTGAGAGCAGTCCTTCACGCTAACATGTATGCTCATATATTTTTGGTGTGATTACAGACAACAAGTCTCTTCCCTTCATGGCCATGTTGAGAAACCTGAGGAACATGATCACACGGGGCATCAGTGAGGATCATCACAAGAAGATCCTCAACAGACTGACAGACAAGGTGACACTCGGCTATAAGCACTGATTTCTTTGCCCTGCCGTGACCATCAAAACAACCATGTTTTGAAGCTTGTGTACATCCATCAAGCGCTGCCTGACAAATCTCGTCACACATTGTGAGCCAAATCAAAAATGTCCTTGTTGAAAAGATGCTTATCTGAGTTTCATGTCCCTTGTGATTCGTCTTGGGGCTCTCGCTAACGACAGGTTGTGACGTTTTTTTGTCTTTTATGTTGTTTCAGATGTCAATTATTCGGAGTCGGCAGTTACCCTTAAGGTTCCTGGCTGCCTACAAAGTCATAATGGAGCTCCACACTTTGGGTGAGCCGGAGTGTTATTGTGATGTTAAATGCTACATACTCAGGATGTCTATGAATCGCAATGGGCCCTATGTGAGCTCGATGGACCTTGACTAACCTCGTGACTCCTGCTGAAATCCACTGACAGTCAGTCATTGTGATGCGATCACAAAAGAGATCTTTACAACATGCACAAAACCTCTGTATGTTCCAGCCGAGACCTCGCAGGCCAAAATTCCCTCGTCTGTGGAGATCTTGAGGGGAATCTTGAAAAGCATTCCAAAGAGCCCGAGCAATAAGCGTCATGACTGGTGCACGGTGGAAAGGAAGAAGATCCGAATGGTGCTCAGGGTGCCGTTCGTCTGTCGGATGTACCGCCTGAAGAAAGCAGCGCTCATCAGGGCCACGTATGTACCCCAATGTCTCTGTGGCGCAATCGGTTAGCGCGTTCGGCTGTTAACCGAAAGGTTGGTGGTTCGAGCCCACCCAGGGACGTTGTGTTTTTGGGAGGTGGCCGTGGCTCAGTCTGTCAGGACTTTGTCTTCTTCTGCATCACTCACAGATTTGTTTTGGTGTTTGTCTCTCCTCCCCAGCCAGAGAAATTTTACCGTCGCCCTGCTGGACCGTTACCGTCAGGCCCTGGAGACGGCCGTGCAGATCTCCTGCCGTTACAACGTGCCTCCTCTGCCCGGACGGACTGTCATCATGCTGCCCATGCATATGTGGGAGGAAGTGAAAAACCTAGACTTCTGTCTGCCACCAAACCCCAACAAGGAGGCGGAAAAGACAGGGGGGGACAAATCAGATCAGATGGAGGCGAGCGAGGCAGAGGAGGCTCAGCAGCAGGAGGAGGAGGAGGAAAACAAGTCGATGGATGAGAGTGAGGGAACGGGAGAGGAAGATGTGGATGAAGATGAATCAGAGATGGAAGAGGATGAGGAGGGAAAAGGAACAGAAGACGAAGAGGAAGAGGAGGAAGAACAGGCAGAGGATGAAGACAAGCAGAGTAGCACAGAGGGGCAGAGGACAGAGGACGAACAGGCAGAGGATGAAGACAAGCAGAGTAGCACAGAGGGGCAGAGGACAGAGGACGAGGATGGCAATGTGACATCCCCAGTAAGAACCTTGTTTGTTTTGCCCAAATAAGAAAACGTGGTTTTGTGCCATGATGTGCGATGACTCTGTTGTTTTTTGTTGTTGCTGTTTTGCGCCGTCGCCCTCCCAGACGATGGAGGCGCTCATCCTGCTTGCTCTGATGATGGCGAGCAGCTGCGAGAACGTCAGCCTCTGCCTGTACAATGAGAACAGAGTGACAGAGGCCGAGCTGAAGTCGGACGTCCTCCTGGATAACGTGTGGAGCGTGGCCAAGCAGATAAAGGTCAGGCCGCTGCTGCGAGGTGTCTCCTCCAGACAACTGACGCTCTCACCTCTAGAAATTAAGTTCACCTTTGCGATGAATGTTTTACACAGAGTTGCATGCTCGGCTTTATTCTTGCTTTCTTCTCTTCCTTCTTTCAGACGTGCAACAAGACATCAAGTGGCATAGAAAACTTTGCTCCTCTAAGCGGTGTTTTAGAGAGAGACAAGGTTAAAGCAACACCATGATATACGACAAAAGCAAAAACCTCAACCAAAGAGGTGTAACGACTCACACTGTTCACTTTGTTTCAATTCTCAGGTGGACAACATCGTCGTTCTGGCCTCTGCCTACGTTCATCATGACCTCACTTGGATCATCAATGGCTACATGAGGGAGGCAAATGGCAAAACTCTCCTCACGCAAATCTGTTTTAAGGAGCCGCCAGCAATCGGTATCAGGTAAGTACTGCATCTGCATTAGAAATCACACATGATCCTGGGCGGTTGTACAAATAGACTTAGAATTAGATGGTTACTTCTCTCCAGATTGGTCCTGTCAGATTGTCTAATGTTTGTGTTGTGATTATGTTCAGCCTTCGCATTCCATTCACCTCAGCCTGGAACGTTGCAACTCTGTATGGCTTCAGTGAGCAAACCCTCAGGTAATGCACAGGCTTTCAAATGATGCAAAGAAAAGTTTCTGGCGTGTACCAAGCGAGCAACTGCCCTAAATCTTACACAAGAAAGATTTCTTCAGAGTCTACATTTAAATACACGCACTGTGACCAGATTTGTGGCAGAAAGAGGATCGTCCAGGCTGTTGGAACATGTGGAGCATCTGGACAAGATGTACAACATCCCACCATCAGCAGATGCGAAGCAACCAGAGGCTGCGAGCAATGTGATGTCACTACCAACCACTCCCAAAACGAGGTAAAAGTTTCAGAAACATGACCACAAATAAATGAATAGACCACAAATGAATGGAAAAAGGATCACAGAGGCACTTTTTTTCCGGAACAATGAGCGTGTGTCATCTCGCATCTCTGCTGTTCCCAGGTGGCGCTGCGTCCGCCTCTTCATCTCCTCCACCTTCAGAGACATGCACGCCGAGCGGGACGTCTTGGTGAGGAGCGTCTTCCCTGAGCTCCGGCGCCGCGCAGCGCCGCACTGCCTTTACCTGCAGGAGGTGGAGCTGCGCTGGGGCGTGACGGAGGAGGAGTCGGCCAGAGTGTCGGAGCTGTGTCTGTCTGAGGTGTGCCGCAGCCACATGCTGCTGGGAATGCTGGGAGAGAGGTACGGCCTGGTGCCCGACCGACCAGCGCTGCCCGACCTGCCGCAGTATGGCTGGGTAAGACACGAAAGGGGAAACGGTGTCCACACGCTCCCACACTTCCAGCCAGACGCATCCAACCAGACGTGTCCCTTGCCTGCAGCTCAAATCTGCCCCTGCTGGCTTATCCGTGACCGAGATGGAAATCCGTCAATTCCTCTCTCTGTACCCCGACACTGCAGGACAGAGAATGTTCTGCTACTTCAGAGATCCGAATATTACCAGGTAGGTCTACCGCTCCACATGTTTTGGAGAAAATACTGCTTAATTATTATTATTATATTATAAAGAGGGCAGAAGAAAATCAATAAACATTAGTGAATGTGATGTAGCCGTATTTATTTTCACATGAGCTCACCCACTTTTCCATCAAATGTAGCGTAACGCAGCCTGCTGCCGGGCCCAACATTGAGGAATGAGTGAAGCTCTCTCTGGATGATCACCCATAGCCTTGTTTCAGACTGCATATGTTTCCAATTTTTTTTCTTTTTTTTTGTTCCCTCAGTTCAGTTCCTGTGGCGTGGAGGTCCAACTTTGCATCTGAATCCAAAGAGGCGCACTCAAAAATGGACAACCTGAAGAAACTGATCCTCGACAGTGGCGTCAAAGTTACAGAAAAGTGAGTCCCACTTCGCAAACTGAAGTCATGCAAGGCCAGGGGTCGGCAACCCAAAATGTTGAAAGAGCCATATTGGACTAACAAAGTAAAAAACAAACCTGTATGGAGCCGCAAAAAAAAATAAAAGCCTAATATAAGCCTTATTAATGAATCAAATATTTATTCTCAACATTTTTACAGCATTGGAAAACGTTAAGAATCTTTGTGTCACATTTTTCCTCCCAGAAAAACCATATTGAAACAAAAAAATTACCTTTTTCCCATTTTATCCATTGTCACACATTTTTGAAAATTCCCCAGGGAGCCACTAGGGCGGCGCTCAAGAGCTGCATGTGGCTCCAGAGCCGCGGGTTGCCGACCCCTGTGCTAGGCAAATAGCTTTGTCAATCTATGGTTCACATGGATAAATAAGATTTTGCCACGAGTCATGGCATAAATCAAGCTGCCATGAATTTTGTATTTGAGAGGTTATATCAGAAGGTTCTGTCGTCGTAACATGTTTTTCTGTTCCAGTTATCGCTGTGAGTGGGGGGGTGTGGTGGAGGGGAAGCCCTACCTGAAAGGCCTGGAGGACTTTGGCAAGGCTGTGCTGGAGGACGTCTGGGCGGCTGTGCAGAAACAGTTTGTGGATGTGAGTCGGCCGTTTGGTCTCGGAGCCAAGCTGCCCATTGGCCTGTCTCTCACATGTGCGGCTCTGCTGACAGGAGGAAGAGGAGGCCAAGGTGGCGTCCGACGCTGAGGAGCAGCAGATGCACCAGGAGGCCCTACAGAGGCAGTTCTATGGCAGAGCCAAGCTGTTGACTGAGGCGGTGGAGAAGGTCCGGCAGCTCCAGACCAAAGGGAGCCTGATGCTGGTTGAGGGACCTGCAGGAACGGGCAAAACCATGTTCATGGTAACTTTCACCCAACACGGTTTCTCCCTCGAGCCAAGACGGACAATATCGTGATCAAAAACCTTATTTTGAACATGATATTTCAAAGTATTTCTGTAGATAACAGAATCAAATCCAAGACCTGTCCACATGTTCGTCTTCATACAGGCTGCCTTAGCGAAAGCTCTTCAATCCGTAGACAAATCCAAAAAGGTCTGCGACGTCATCTCCTACTCATCAGCCAGGAGTCAGGCATCATGCTCTGTGGACAGCCTGCTGAGATGTCTCATCCAGTGGCTGAGGAAGATGGAGGACACCGAGGAGGAAAGATCTCTGCCCCAAACATACCAGTGAGTGGTGGAGGATGAACCTTTTGGACCATGCAGGAATCCTGCCGCCAACAGGTTTGCATTGTGGCAAATTTTTGTTATTTCTTCCATCTCAGGAAGTTGCTGTCTGAATTTGGCTCCCAGTTGAGAAAAATAAAGACAGAAAGACCTCTGGCACTTGTGGTGGATGGCGTGGATCTGGCTCAGGATGGACGCGGGCAAATCGTCTCGGACTGGATCCCGCAAGAGCTCCCACAGGTTGGCGCCTTAGGGACGAGTCTGTCCGTAGTCGGTCTGTCCTCGTGGCCTGGACCGCTGCAGACCTTATTAGATGGGAAGTTAATTCACGTTCCCCTCTATCTTGTCAGGGTTTGTGTTTGGTTCTAAGTCTCAGGTCCACTTCGCCGCTCCTACAACCCTTGGTCATGAAGAGAGGAGCTTTCCTCCTCACCCTGGGGCCGCTCTCCGTCTCAGATCGCAGAGAGATCGTTCAGAGGGAACTGGAAGCCTCTGGGAAGAAACTCAGCAACGCTGCCCTCAGCAACCAGGTGCATGTTCCAAAATCTGGTCTTTGTGGCGTCCTAGACATGACGCAGCTACAACTCCTCAATGACATGAAATCCACACGCAGAATAATGTTGATTTAAGATGCATGCCACGCCACTGACCCAACAAAGTACAAAAATGTTTGCAAAGCTCAAATAGCTGCATTTTCTTTGTGTTCATTTGAATATAATCACTTTTACCTGTAATCATCTGGTACATTTGTGTATTATAACTGTGCCCCATTTGTGCTGGAGTAGCTCCAGACGTTAGTGATGAAGAGCGGAGCAGCGAGTCCTCTGTACCTGCACCTGGCCTGTGAGGACCTGAGGAACTTCGCCTCTTTTGAAAAGGTAGGACAACAACAATGTCTCAAAACGGCTGCTGCTCAGGTTTGACAAGCAGAACAGAATGAGCGGATGCTAAGGTGTGACGCTGCGTGTTCCCGTGTGCTAGCTGACGGAGAACCTGCAGAGTCTTCCTCAGTCTCTCAGCCAGCTGCTCCAGCACTGCCTGGGGAGGCTGTGCTCACAGTACAGAGGTGTGCAGGGCTTACACCAGGCTCTGGCGGCGTTGACTGTCTGCGATGCCGGTAAACACACATACACACGCGTGCACACAGACACACACAAGTACAACAGTGTCAAACTGCTGATCTGCCACAGCTGCAGCACACAACAGGGTTTCCCTCCTCCATCCTTCCACAGGCTTGAGGGAGAGCGACCTCTACACTATACTCAACACCAGCCACGCCATATCCTCACAGGGGGTCGACGTCACGTGGCACGATGCCCTGCAGTTATCCAGGAGTCCTCGGGGACGTGTTCCCATGGCAACCTTCACCAATATAGTGCAGGGCTTGCGAGGGTACGAAGGCCGTCCTCTGATCCATCTTCTCCGTGACTGCACAGCAAGACCAACCTTGATCCCCCAAAACAATGTTGATATAAAAACACGCAAATGCACACACACACACACTTACTTCTACTCGCGAATGTACGTTGTCACTATTGTCTTGCCTGAAACCAGTATGACGACTTTACCTCATATGTTTAAGACGAATGTTGATCCTTTCCTGCAGTCTGATTTCCCCGTCTAATCCCCGTGACAACCTGCTGGTTCTATCCAACCCAGAGGTGAAGCAGGCCTTTGGGAAGTTGTTCCTGCAGACAGAGCATGACAGGGTCACAGGTCACCTCCTACTGGCTGGTAGGACCCACATTCTTTATGCTCACAACAGACCATGTGTGTTGGTGTGTGTCACTGGGTTCCCTCTCGTCTGTAGCTCAGCTGTGGGCGCTGGCCGACCCAGATGGAGCAGAGACGTTTCTCCACTGCGAGGCCCAAACCATCAAGCAACTGCCTTCGTGTCTGGTGAGCCACTCCCATCGGCGCTCCGAGGCATCTCATACACCTCGCAATCGTTCTTCTATTCCAACAGTTCTTACTGATGTTGTGGCCCAGGTTAGGAATTGGTCTGTGTAACAGGTCTGTGTTAAATTGCTGGTACTACATTTTAAAATAATCCATGAGCAAGAAGAGGCAGTAATATAATCCATTATTATCTAAGCGATGAAGTGAAATTCAGTCAAACTACTGCAAATGCCTCCTTTAGGACACTATTGCTATTACCAGGCTTCACTCTGGGAGGATTTCCCTCAGGTTGAGTAGCTTTGTCAGTCGTGTGATTATTGTTCCCTTTCATGCTCAGGTGGAAAGTGGAGAACTGAAGGCATTGCGCTCGCTGCTCTCCCGGTTCGACTTTGCATACGCGAACGTGCGCCACGGCCTCATGTACCACCTCCTTGACCTGTACGACCGCCATGGTGAGTTAGGGGGTCACACTGGAAACAAATGGGTACGCAGGAAAGTACCATGACAAAGTGTAGCTGGATCTCTGTCTCTCTTTTGCAGGACCAAAACAGGATCAGGACGCTTACCCTACGGGTAAAATGTCATATCGAATGATTTTCAACTAACTCATTAATCCCACAACCCGCCCTGCATTTTTGGTTATTGTTCGTTTCCTCCTTCTTCGCTCGCTCCTGCAGGTGCCCTCAGGAGGGAGCAGATGGAGTGCCTGAGTTTCCTGCAGCGCCACGCACTGCTGCTCTCTTCGTGGCCCGCCCTTTTCATCCAGCAGGCCTTCAACGAACCTCGGACCACGGCCGCTCACATCTGGGCGCGAGACGTGATGGGGAAAGGAGGCGGCCGGATCGTTGAGTGGAGAAACAATGAAGGCCAGAGAGCCCATCTGACGTAAATTGATCGAATGCTTTTTATTTTTCCAATGTTTTCTGACTGAAAGCCAGCTTGAAGACGTTTTGGCCAAATCACTAAACAAGGGGAATACATTCACAGCGTGTTTTCTTTGCCTGTGCCCTGTGTTTGTTGCAGAAGGATCATGTCCACATTTGCGTGTCAGCCCGCCTGTGTAGCTTTAAGTCCAGATGGAGATCAACTGGTGGTTTGCACCACGAAAGGGACTCTGCATGTCATCCACACTCAGACCGGACAGGTACAAACATGCCACTGTCCTCTTCAGCATCCCCTCAGACTGGAAACAACTTCTGCCATCCTCTTGTTCATGTCTCCCCTCCCGCCTGCTAGGAAATGAAGTCTTTGGTGAGCAGCTGCGACGGCATCTCCAGCTGCGCCTTTCTAAGTGAAGGACGTTTAGCCACGACCTCTTTCGATGGACGAATTGAGACGTGGGACATCGAGAATGGCTGCAGGTTGGAAGCGTGGCGGAAGAGGCATCTGAGTAAACATCATCTCAAACAGAAGCAGTAAGTCAAAATGAACCTCTTTTCGCAGGACCGCCATAGTCAGCGGACATCGCAGCACCATAACTGGAAGTGACATCACTACAGACAGGAAGCATCTCGCAACCGTGTCCCTGGACTTGACGCTGAAAGTGAGTCCGACACAGTTTAAACTTAATTTGAATCTCTCTGATTGTGTTTTCCTGTCAGTGAAAAATCTTCTTCCCTGCAGGTCTGGTCCTCTGCGATTGACCATGAGCATGCAACCCTCCACAGCCGCAGCCCTTTGAATTGCGTGACCTTCGACCCCGAAGGCCGGCTACTGGCTGCAGGCTGCTGGAACGGAGACGTGATGATGTTAAATTGGCTTCAGAATAAGAAGATGGCGGTGCGCGTGTGTGTGTAAGGAAAGCTCAGTCAAGATATTTCTTGATCTGATCTCCCCCTTCTTCTCTCTGTCTCCCCAGACTCTGTCTGGCCACCAGCATTCGGTCCGCAGCCTGACCTTCTCGTCGTCTTCCTCCACGCTTTGCTCTGGTTCGGTACGCGGAGAGGTGAGGGTGTGGTCGGTGCCCACCTCCACTTGCGTGGGCTGCTTTCAGGCTCACTGCGGATCTACCGATGCACTCGCCTTTCTAGATGATGGCGCCAAGCTGTTGAGCGCCGGCTCGGACAGTATGGTGAGACACAAATGATACCAGAATTGGCAAATCAGTGCGAATGGACGATATGAAATGTGACGATCAGTGTGCCCAGTTGACTGATGACTGTTTTCACCCCTTTTTCTCCCACATTGCTCTGAAACAGCTCCACCTGTGGTCAGGCGGCCTCGGCCAGTCGGTGACCAAATTTGCACCCAAAGACGTAAGCAGCTGATTGATGTTTTATGGAAATTTATTGATATTTCATTCCCTGGTCCCTCATGTTCCTCTATTTGACATTTCAAACACATCAAGTCACTGACAGGAGTGTGTTTAATAATAGTGACTCCCAACCTGTATTTTTCATGTCTGATGTAGTGTGAACAGGAGCCCCCACAGAAGAAAATGAAGGCTGCGCCCTCTGAAGTAGCCGCCCTGTGCGTCGCTGTTCGGGAAGAATACGCAGCTGTGGGATACCACGGGGAAGGCATCAAAGTCTTCAACCTGGATTCAGGTATAAAGACTCAGTTTGGTCCATTTTCACAAACCACTCAACCTCAAATCGCCCTAAACATATTCCTCTGGGGGTCACAGGTGAAAAGATGTGGGCCACAGAGGATCTGTGGGTGTCTGTTCTGTGCCTGATGTGGCTCCACTTGGAGGTGGAGCAGGGGGACCTGCAGGTGCTGGTGTCCGGAGGAGCGGACCATCGTTTGAGGCTCTGGAGAAGACGAGCAGGAGAGGAGGGAGCGCTGGGAATGTTGGCACTGATGGGAGAATTATCTGTGCAGAAAGGCCCCATACTTGCTCTAGCTCAGAGCTCCTCCTTCCTGGCCTCAGCATCGGGTAGGCGGGACTCAGCGTGCTAAAATGTCATTCGCCAGTTAAGCTGCTTCCAACGTATTCTGCACCCCACTCCAAACAGATGATTTCACCATAGCGGTCTGGTCGATGAAGGATTTCACTCTTGACCCCTGGACTGCGCCCACCAAAACGGAATCTGTGCTGAGGGGCCACACAGGAGGGGTCACCTGTCTCTGCTTTAGCCCTGATGGAGGACAGCTGCTGTCTGGCGGAAAAGATCAGGTGTGTGTGCACTTGTGTAGTAATGAATGCAAGGAGGGAAAAGTTGGATCTTGAATCGTCTTGTGCATGAAATCCTCTCTTTACAGCTACCTGGAGCATTCCGTGGACCAATTTTAGTTAATTGAGAGGTAATAATTTAGCTCTTTGACCCTCTTCCAGGCCCTGATGCTGTGGGACGTGAGCCGTACCCCTCCAGTTTTATCCAAGTCCCTCCGTCACTCTCACCGAGACTGGATCACTGGCTGTGTGTGGACCCCAGCCTGCGTGGTGAGATGGCCGCGCGTCGCTGCCCAGCTGCCATCCTGTCGCCAGCTCAGGCAGTTATTTATGCTTTCCGTCATTGTGCTGACTGTCACAGCTCAGCTCCTCCAATGATGGACGTCTCCGGGTGTGGGACCTCCAGGCCGGCTGTAGTCTGAGAGAATTCATCTGTAAAGATCCTCTCACCTCCATCTGCTGCCAGGTGAGTTCAGCTGAGTGACACCAGCAGCAGAGAGACTGCAGCCGTTAGAGGTTGGCATGTGTGTTATTAAGAGTTATTGAGTGTTCTGCCTTGTGATTGTTTACTTTTCTGTGGTTTAAGGGGGCCTTCGTGATATGTGGCTGTGCCAACGGGGGGCTAAACGTTTGGAACTGGGAAACCAGTGTGGAAATCTGCCACATTGCTGCACACCAGCAGCGCGTAAACCACTGCTGTGTCCTCCCAAGCACAGGTCAACACACACGCACACTCACTTTCACACTCATTCAGACATGCCCTGCTCCTCTTACACTGTACAGAGGAATAATTCACCCGATTTAATTATCGAAGTAATTTTACTCATCCCAAAAATGTTACATTTTTTTTTATTTGTAGACAAGACCAAAGATGCTATCCCGGAGGACATGCTTGTTTCCACCGCATCTGTTGATGGAACAGTGCGACTCTGGAAGCCATTCCAGGTTGATGACTCCACAAATAACAGAAATCAGAAATTTACCGTCCAGATTCGATTTAGGATTGTAAATTTTTGCTATTGTTACATACGAGGTTTTGACCATTTCCCTACATGATTAAAACTGTGTGAATATATCAATGAAATGGAAAAATTATTATCAATGATAGTGGTAGTTTTTTGTTGATGTTAGCATCCATTTATCCTGTGATATGCACAGAGTCCTGGACATAATGTCTCTTCACGATAATGTGTAATTGTTTTGTTTTTATTCTTGTGCACACTGTCGGACAGGTGGAGCATTTCAGCTCCTTCCACGGACACAATGGTAGGATAAGCGGAATGATTCCCAAAGCTGGGGTCCCAGAAGTCCTCACAGTAGCTGAGGACCACTCCCTGCGATGCTGGACGTTGTCAGAAGGTAAACAGGATCTTTCTCCTCTGATCTAAGTAGATCTCGTTTCTCTATTTAGACCAGTGAACAATCAAAGATCACGTCCAACAGTAGTGTTGGAATCTGTGTTGGAGTGTCCCAGCCCCTTGCGTTGTTGATGAAATTGACGCTGTGGGCCCTGCATGTTGTGCAGTTGCAGAGGATCCCTGCAGGCTGAGAGGCTCCGTTACCGTCGTGTTCTTCGCTCACAGAGACGACCTCCTGCTTGTCGGCTATAAAAGTGGTTTGATGGAGGTGTGGCGCCATGACATCCTTGTCGGCCTCAAGCAGGTGAGCGCAGTTGTTGCCCCCCATGAGGTCCATCCCTCCACCTGTAACTTGGACACACGTCTCTCTCTGAACCGTCTCACTCAACTCTGTGTACCACATCACGTTGACTCAGTAAACTTTGGCGCGTGGTGCCCGCCACCCGACCCCTCTCGCCCTGCTATCCTCCTCCATCATTTACAGTGTCGACAGAGGTCACCTGACCTCCACTTGCCACTCTTTCCCTGCTTCCCCACTGCCTCTAAACCCACATCGCCCTGTCTTTTCTTCCTCTCAGGTGTCTGACAGCTCCGTCCTGGCCATCTGCTCCATGCCGGATGATCAGTTTGCTGTCAGCTGCAAGACGCCTTCTGTTACTGTGTGGAAACTGGCGTGGAATCCACAACACGGCACTGCAAGGTTTAAAACGGACAATGTCTTGAACACATGTGCGCGAGAAATATACGTTGCAATTAGAGATGTCCGATAATATCGGCCCACCGATATTATCGACCCGATATTAGCATAAAAACGTGATATCGGTATTGGTTTTTTTTTGCTTTAAAACCGATGAAATAAAAACCAATAAAGATAGAATAATGCTTGCGTTACACCGAGATATAGTGCCTATGCGCTCCTGAAACGTTTAGCGGCGCATATATCGGTATCGGCTGTTATCGGTATCGGTAAATTGAGAGTTGGACAATATCGGCATATCGGATATCGACAAAAAAGACAATATCGGACATCCCTAGTTGCAATGTAACGTCAAGAGACACGTTGGCTGCTTATAAGAGTCCTTCTATCAGCCTTTCCTTGTGTTCTGCCCTCAGCCTGCTCAAAGTATCAACGCGCGCTGTGCCACATCCAACCATGCACCTTGCCCACTGCTCTCGACTAATCGGCATAAACAACTTGTCCATGATGTTTGATGTCATGAAGGATTTTGATTGGCGAAACATGATGCGGAGGTAATACCACTTCAAATCCCAATGTTGTCGCTCATTTCCAGTCCACAGATGTGTTTTTCTCAAGGTTATCTGGGAAGATATGCTTTAGCTATTTAAAGGTTATTTCTCGTGCTGCTGGATGTTAAAGTAAAGCTGCACCCTTCTCCCACTGCTTTCTCGCTCTCCTTGTTTAAGATGGAACCACATTCGGATCCTTGGAATGATCCGTAATGATGAGAAAAGCTTCTGGCTGTTAGGTCAAAACGAAGAGAACAAACGAATGGAGATGGGCTTCATGGTGAGTTTTGATGGATGCCAAAACGTGAATGTGATTCATGAGTTGTCAAGTTTGCTCCCAATCTACTGAACAAAAATCAAACAAACTGCTATTTTTTGATAGGAAATCAGGAAGCCACCAGTTTTACTAAATCTGTAGTAAGAACCTGCCACCACTGTTAAATGTTGGGTCTCCATATGTAAATATTATAGAGTTTGGATGTTCAAATGCTAAGGAGCTCGACCTGCTATGCAAACAAAATGGAATAGAATTGAACTTCATTGAATGTGTCTGCACAATATCTCATGTTTTTATGGCATTGCTCCATTTGCTTTCTCGACCAGTTTGCCTTCGGCGCAGAAAACGACATCCGTTCGACCCTCAGCTCGGTGACGATTGAGGATATGCCCGTGTCAGACCAGAGCGCCCTCATATCAGCTATGACTATGGACAGAGGTACTTACACATATTCAGTATACAGTATGTACGGCATATCTGTGGTGATTGTTTCCACGACCACAACTGCTACTACTTCAATCTCTGTTGTTATTCTTCTTATTCTTATTCTTGTTCTTGTTCTTTTTCTCATTATTCTTATTCTTATTCTTATTATGATTATGATTATCAGGGCTACTACCATTGCTACTGCAGCTAACCTTTCTAGGGCACGTTTTAATCTTGAACTAATTTTCAGGAAAGTTCAACAAATATTACAAACACATGATGTGTGCATTGTTGTTGCAGAGTTTGTGGTCTGTGGCGACATGAAGGGCAACATGTGGTACAATCAATCTCCCAACATCTCATCTTGGAGTAGCAGAAAAGCTGTAAGAGCTCATACACTCGCATGTTGAGTTTTCCTGGCATTCCGTCATTCGTCTCTTCATGTGTGATGGCTCGATGCTTGCTCTCCAGTTCCACAGTGACAGGATAAGTGCTTTGAGACTCACCGACAGCATCATCGTCTCAGCCTCCTACGACAAGACGGTGAAGCTCTGGGACAGAATCACCAAAAAACAGGTTCAGTGGAGTATTATACACAGAGCATGTGCACAGTACACAAAGCAGAGACGTGTTTTTTTAAAGAGTGATCTGCATCGTCTCCGTATTGTCTCCCTTTGTCCAGGTGGGCATGTTTGTGTGCCGGGATCCTGTGGTGGCTTTGGAGGTGAATCCAGCAAACTCGACTGAATTGGTCTGTGGTGATCAACAGGGAAAGCTTTACTTCCTCACCTGGAGGGAATAGAAAGCCAAAATAATGTCTTATTTGGGAATTTTGTCAGGGTGTACTGGGAATGCTGGAGATCGAAAATAGTTATCTCGTCATTGATAGGAAAGAGAACTTTCCAGCATGTGGCTCTTTTGTGCAATATTATAACTGGGAATTGTCTCAGGTTTTTTTTGACTGCACTAGGATTACTAGCTTGAGTAAGGGTCTTTTTTGTTTTGTTTTTCTCTGTGATAAATTACTTAATCATGTCTCTTATTACTCACCTGATGGACATTCTAAATGGACATAATCAGAGTTTTTATTTTGTTTTTTGAGTTTTATTTGCTTGAGCTCCTCTGCTCCGACAACTTTGCACTCGCACTGCACATGCACTGTGTACAATGGTAAAACAATGTACGCCACCTTGCTGGATATTTCTTAGGGATTTCTTGAGGTCAGATGGAGTTGTGCAATCTATCGCGGAAAAACAAAGAGAGTTTGGTGGTGGATCTAATAAACACAACTCTTTAAAGGACAATAGTTCTCTCGCTTTTTTGGTAAATCTCTTAGCTCAACATCTAATAACGTGCAAATTAAGCTCAACGGCCCATCTAAGCGAAACCCACGACATCACACTGAGCCGACGCAGGACATCGTGTGAAAGACACTACTGCGGTACGTCCGTTACGATAATGTGCAGCAGCGCCCCCTACTGGACAATGGCAGCCAGGTGACGAGAAGAACTTGATCTACTACCTGAGGAGGTGGCGGCAACTGTTGACAGAAATCAACGCCAGCGTCTCCCACTGTGCGGGGGTGTAAGTGCGTGTGTGTGTTTGTTTGTTTTTTTTGACTGGGAGGATCTTGAGACGGAGCTCGAAACGCTGGCATCGCTACGACGGAAGACAGGGTCAAGATTCACTTGGATAAATTGTCGGCAAAACCCCCCGCGAAATCGGACACTAACCGATTTAATAACAAGCCACCTGTCCTTTCTGAGAGAGCGGCTTCACCGATGGTGAGTTTACAGGTTTACAAGTCGGATTATTTTCGACAATCAGAGGTTCGTCGTCGAGGCGCAAATGTCAGACAGGGAGTGTACAAGTTGGGAGTGAAACGTTTGAAGACTGTGTGGGATCTCTCGACAGAATCGCTACGATAGTCTGGACTTGGATCTGGAATGTGAAGATGGAGGAGGAGGTGTTGCTGTAAGTAGTTCCACGACAGAATTAGTTCGACTCGGAACCTTATGGATTTGACCCCGAGTTGAAACCTTTAGCAAGTTAGCCTTCCTGAGTTATGACCGAAACTCGGACATGTTCGTCGTAGTTGGTGTAACTTGTGCGTTTTGGATATTGACTAAACTCAACCAGAACATTAAAGAAAACGACAGTGGCCCGTTTATTTAAAGCCTGTCTAGCTTAACTTTCATCAAAGGATGCGTTCTATGAAACCAGTGGGTATCGTGAAGATGCCCAGTGGTGACACCTCAATGTCCTTTCATACTTGAACGCATCACGCAGATAATAAACTCTGTCATTTCGCCAATCATCAGTTTGCCAGATCGATACTGCTGACGTCATTGAATGTGGCCGTCATGACAGTGTAGACTTTTCTGAAAGATGTTTTTAATTCATCTCAACACTACCGGATTAATCCTCTTATCTCCTCAACCCCACTTTTACAGGCAAAAGCAGCATTATTTGGCGGGATGTTCAAGAAATCCACAAAGTCTACTGAGACATCTGTCCGTGTGCAGGTAATAATGTTCTTGCTCAAAAATACAATTCGAGAAAAATTTCAGGGTCATGAAGAAAGCTGATTGTATTACAAATTGTTTCCAATTTTTTTTACAGATGTTTTTTTGTATCCCAATGCAATATTTGTATCTAAATTAAGTTGTTGCCGATAAAAACACTTTTGAACAGCTTTGACCAAACATTTTTGCACTGTAAAACCAATAAGGCATAATTGAGATGATGCTGTGACGTGTCTGTTACATCTATCACATGAATTCAGAAAGAAATTGTTTTTGTACAAAACTTTTGCTTACAAATAACTTAAACATAACACTGCCATTTGCTACTGAAATTAATTTCCATTAAGTGATGCAAAACATGCTCTGTCTTTAGGAACAGGACAATTTATCAGCTAATGGCGAACTTTCAAAGAGCAACGGCAGCCTGAATGAGAACATTGAGAAGGTAAAGCTCCAGCAACATGATTACAGATCATCAATAGCAAATAATTTGTCAAAAACTTGTCAATAGTGATCGATGACTGTGTTGATATTCTGATGATGTTTCAGGAGAAAAATGTGTTCAAAGGTATGTTCAAGAGAAGCAAACATGTTACAGAGGAAGGAGCACAGGTGAGCAAGGCGCCCTAGTTATTGCTGAATGTAGCTTAAGTTAATTGTGTTGCACCTTTCTATCTGACCGTCACATGATCAGTCGAGTAACACTAAATGTAAGGATGTAATGTATGTTTTAACATTCACTGACATTTTATTGTGGCTAAGAACATTTCTTCCATATTTTCCCTAGCAAACCCTGTCGGTTCCCGCTCTGTCAGCTAGCAGTGAGAGTTTACCCGACAACAGCCAAAAGGTGAGCTCGCTTCCTGGTTAGCTGGCTTTTTGTTCCCACCCCCTCTCCCAGGGTGGAGAAATGAGGCTTAGGTGTTCTCTTTTGTATTCAGGAGAAAACAGGTGTACGGGGTGGAATCCTGAAGCGATCGCCTAAACCGGGTCAGACCCGCAGGGGCTCACAGGTGAAACACCATCCTCCATGCCATCTTCTTCACCCAGCAACTTATCAGATAAGCTCATGGGCTCAGCTCCTATGAGTGTCTGTGCCCGTGTATGTGTGTCATGGATTGTGATATTGCAGAAAGAGGCTCAGTCGCTTTTGTGTGTGTTTCAGGACATTTTAGACGACACGCTCTCAGCCAGTAATGACAGCCTGACGGACAACAAGAGCGCAAAGGTCAGTCTCATCAGTCGCTACAAATTCAGCTTCACCACTTCAGAACATCTGATGTTCTGAAGTCATTTCATTTGTTTCACAAACAATGCAGAACTTTCCACCGCAACTGAAACACAAATCATCTTCCGGCTATTGTTTCGACTTCATGAGCTGCGTGCAAATGCATTGTTGGCGTCGGCACATTTGAGGGGTGTGTGAATTTACAGTAGCTTGTATCTTGTTGTGTGCACGTGTGTGTGTGTGTCGTTGCGCGCGCATGTGTGTTAGTTTGTGGGCCGGGGCGAAAAGAGCACGCGTCAGCAAACTGAATCAGCGCTCTGGCCGCTCGGTGAAGCTGGGCAGTGTTCTGTGTTATAATAGAGGAAGCGCACACAGGTGATGGTGTGTTTGGGTTGAGTTTGACATTTGATTTTGCCCTTGTATCTCAGGAATCGGGTGGATTTTTTAGCGGGATGTTCAAAAAAACTGCCAAGCCCCACGGGGCCCGGACTCAGTCGCAGGTGAGGATGCTCGGACTAGAGGCGGTGAATGCTTATGGTGAATGACAGCCAAAGGTGCCTGAGATCCCCCCTGCTGTCTTTAGGATGACTTGTCGGTGTCGAGCGATCTGTCGGGCAGCACGGACAATCTGTCGGACACCAGCAGCACCAAGGTCAGAGCAGTTTGCGCTGCTGGATCCATCCTCCATCCGAGGTGAATTTAAAGCAAACTTTTGCTTTGTCTGTCGCCAGGAGAAAGGAGGAATTTTCAGCGGCATGTTTAAGAAAACCAAGCTGCAAGGTGCTAAGTCCCAAGTAAGATAAGCAAACGATTCACTCACAAGACCACAAAACAAAAACGTTTTTTTTTTAGGCAGATTTCCTTTTTCATTTCTGGTTAGTCCTTTGAACCCTTTCAGCTTACATTTTCAGTTCTCTCTCAATATGAAATTGTTATTTTGATTTCACACAAGGTCAGACTGGACAGATGTCTCTTTTAGTTGCTGTGATGTGTGATTGTTTACTTTGTTTATATGGGCCTCAGGATGATCTGACAGAGAGCATAGAGCTCTCCTCCAGCACTGACAACCTGGAAGACAAACCCTCAAAGGTGACCCATGCTTCTCTGTGATGCTTTGCTTCGCCTCAGTACTAGACTGGAGTTGCGACCGTCCGAGCCTAAATGACCGTGCTTTGTATTTAACTCTTTTCCAGGGAGGACTCAAGGGCCGAAGGAATCCTTTCCAATCGCCCTCGCAGGTCAGTTTCTCTCTCAGCAAAGGTTGTCAGATGTTGATTGACACTGACGTGTTCTTTGTCATGTCAGGACAAGGAAAAGCCCAAAGAACCAATTTATGCAAATGTATCACCTCCAGAGAAGCCCAAAGCCAATCAGGTGGGTGAGCCAGAAAAACCGGTCCAATCCGCTCTCAGTCCACTGACAATAATCCGTCTTTTATCAGTATAAGCTTTTCAAAACATTTGCAGTTTGGCTACTCGCCTGACACCCCACAGGTACTGTGATTTTTCAAAATGGTACAGTTCCTATTTGTACCGTTGCGTCTCCTCTGTGTCTCCATCTGCAGCGCAGAAGCTCGGAATCTAGCAGTGAGGAGACGCTGGAAAACGGGGAGAGCCAAGCGAGCAACAAACAGGTCTGCTGGGTTTTTGCTCTTCCTCATTTCAAACAGCGAAAGGACTTGTTGTGTGCAGAAGTTCCTATTTCCAGTCATTTTTCATATCTAATGTACTCAAATTCCAGAGCAAGTTTGCCGGCGTGATGACAAAGCTGAATCCATTTCGTTCTGCAAACCAAGTAAGGGGACATGGCACTCGTTTTGAGGAACACAATTGGAGATAAAGAGAGATGCACTTCAGTCTCTCTGTTTCTGGGTGAATTCATGAACCCTGCTTGCTTCCCTGTAGATGGAGAAGCAGGCCGAGTCGGACGAGGAGGATCCGCCTGCGAGCAAAGAGAAGCCTACAGGCAACAAACAGGTGCTGCGACCATATATGGTGTTTCCTGCTCCGTTGAGACTTGGATTTGTCTTTTACTGTATAGCAATTTTCACACAAAGCTAGTCATGCTGCCCGAGAGCAGGTCAAACTCAGGGAGCTGTCCTGAAATGGCCATTGTGCTTCCATGAGGCCACCACATAGCTACTATCGAGATATTTGTCACCCGTTCTGCCAGCACGTAGCCAGCACGTAAACATGCAGTATTATTGGCACTGTTTATTTGAAGCTGAAGGTTGTAGGGAGGGTTGGTGGTGATGCTGATCACTTCCAGGAGAGGAACTTTTTCCAATGGTTGTACTGTATCTGATAAGCGAGCTGCCATGCTCGTCAGGCATCTTGGGTATTCACAGCCATGGGGCGGCTTGTGTCCTGCCAGAGAGACCTGGAGGCTGACAGACTGTTGGGCCATTTTGAGCGACTTTACCTTTGCTGCCTCCCCTAGCAACTCAATGCTTGAGACTAAAATCTGAGAGAACAGCAACCGCCAAGTCAGGTGGCGTCGTTGCCTGCAGCATCAATTGAGACGTTGTCTTCACTTGGTCATCAAGTCGTTTGCGTAAAGCACATCGAACTGTTTTGAATTTTTTTCTTCGCTTGAAATCACAAACTTTAAACGTACTGTAAACCTACCCTACCAGCTGGCACACTTTGCTCGGAAAGTTCCGTAATCTTGTCCACACCCTTACGATAGTTCATGTGTTTGGGATGATGGCCAGCAATGTTGTGTAGCCAAAACTGAGGGCCGGTGGTAGTACAATTCCAGCAATTGGCCTCGGTTGGTTCTTCGGAACACATCCAAGAAACTTCCTCCACTCCACTGCTGTGTTGCTATGATACTTGGCGTGAAATTCCAGGACGATCGAGGACCATCAGAACAAGTTTGATGACGGCAATGCTGATGATGCTTGATGTGTTCCTCTCCTCAGGGTGGTGTAACTGGAGCCATCTCCAAACTGAACCCATTCCGTTCCGCAAACAAAGTAACCACATAGTGTATATTATGGGTGGTGGGCAGGTGATGGTGGTGGGATGGCACAGCTGATGGTGATGGGGGTGGCGCTGCCATGTCGATGTGTTCTATCCTCTTTGTTGAGTGGACTCTCTGCTTGAGGCTCAGGTGATTGTGTTTGATAGTGTTCCAACTGATGCCAACTGCCCTCTGTGTGTGTGCGTGTTCAGAAAGATGCTGAGGAGACGGAAACACCCAAGGAGAGCGAGAAACAAGGGGAGGGGAAACTGAAACCGGTGAGTCTATTTTTTGCATCACTGCTGCGTCACCGCTTACGTGAGACCTCCATAACACGCACACACACACACACACAGACAGACATCTTCTTTTAAATTAACTCCCCCTTCTCCTCTTCCATCACATCCTGCTCAACCGCCTTTCAGCCAATGCCACGCCATAACTGAAATGTGTGTGTGTGTGTGTGCCTGTGTGTGCGTGTCCATGTCCTTGTCCTTGCTAGGGCAAAAGCAACATGATCCAGCGGGAGCGGGAGGAAGACGCTGAAACTCCACAGATTCCAGCTAGACCGACAGAGGAAGTGGGTCATGCAGTGGGGAACAGGACCAGCGTCGGTGCCACAGGCGCCATGTCTCTCTTTCTTACATAGATGTCTCTCTCTTTTCGTTCCCTCTCTCCACAGGAACTGAGCAGCACGGCTTCGTATGAGAAACTAAAACAGAAAGGAGCAGAGCAAACTCAGGTTGGTGTAGCAGTCGCTGCTGACTTTGTCTGTGTTCCTGCTGAGTCTGATGGCGCTCATGTTGTATGTCCCCGCGGTGGGGTTGCCCTCAGGAGAAGAAGATGATCCCGAGAGAGAGAGCAAGGAAACCTGGAGAAGCCCCGGCAGCTCCTGCTAAACCTAGCGAAGAGGTGAAGTCGTCGTGTTGGGTTGCGTCATTCGAGATGTGTGTGTGTGACAGAGGACAGCATGCATATATCAGCTCCTCTGCTTTAATTCCAGGAGCCGATGGCAGCGCCAAGAAGAAGAAAGGATAAGAGCAATGTCCAGGTATGCCTGAGAGCAGCTGGGATTGGATATTTCATTGTAGGGACATGATGTAGTCACTTCAAGTCACTTCAACGTGTGTCAATTATGTGCCCAACCAGTCAGATGATGAGGGTCTCAAAGAGGATGAGTCGTTGATCGGTGAGGCCAAAGAGGCGAAGGAGGACAGCAACACGCCAAACACAACAGTGAGCTCTATTATAAGTTCATTACTTAGTTGGAAAAATGTTTTATATTGAAGGTCCAGCACTTCAATCGTAGTGATGCGGCTGTGGTGACTCTACTATACACGTGGCCTGCGTAGATCGCAGTGGCAGCAGTTAGAAACTGTAGATGCTAATGGTAATACTTTATTGATTAGAGATAAATCTGATACTGTAAATACACTTTGTATGTGTCTTTGTGTCCACAGTAGAAACCTTTCAATGCAATCTTGTTTTTCAGAAGGCTGTGAAGAAACAGAAGCCGCGAAATCCATTCATGCCAGGAACTCCAGGAAAGGTGTGTGGGGGATTGTTTTCATCTGTTGGTTTGTCTGCAGTAGGAAAATACAATTAGTCCAAGTGTTGGTAGTGATCCAGTTACCATGCTTTGTCTCAGCTTAAGGCTCCGGCAGATGACGACGGGCCGAAAGAAACTGAGCCGTCATCTGCCGAGGACAAATCTGAAAATGGAGAGGGAGACGACAAAGCTGACGAGGTGGAACTTTGAAAATGTGTCTTTCTGTTGTTGTGCGTGGAAGCCATGGCGAGGACATCTGACTGAACGCATTGCTGTCATTCTGTCTGTTGTTCTTAGAGCAAAGTTAAGAAACCGAAGAGACACAACCCTTTCATGCCACGGGTTAAGGTGAGCGCACCCCCACAGTCCACCCGCACACACACACACCAGATAAACACCCAGTATAACGGCCTGTTAATTGCTCCACTAGTTCAAATCAGCAGTTAGTAAATGAGTGGTGACTCTCCCCTTATGTTTTGCTAGGCTTCATCAGATTTCACTTGCTGTTAAGTAACATGACTGAAGTCACATCAAATAGCCGTCCACAATACAGAGAAAACACACACACACACGCCGATGCCCAGTTCCACCACATGTCAACATCAGTGCCAGCGATGATTCAAAAGCATCAGCTAATCAGACCAGAACTTGAGCAAACACCACGTGGAGCTGCCACAAAAGCCAAAACAAATACACACAAAACCTGTTGCGTTTTTCGGAGTGGAAGCAAAAGAGCTTTAATTAAAGCAGCACAACGGGGTGAGGGAATTAGACACTGTCTAGACAAACAGGACATGAGACACCCGTTGTTTTCGTCACTTTCTGCCATGGCTATTTAATTGCGGAAACCAGATGAAGCTGCGAGTGAGAGGCAATAAGATGTTGTTTGGTTTCAGGCCAAAGTTGCGCAGAAACGTCACCAGGAAGACGCTGCCAAGGTAACGGAAATGACCCACTTGTCAATTCTTTTGCTCCCTTTCTCAAGACTGTGTGCAGTGGACCTCAGTGTACACATGCCCACTGTTTTTGGTGCTGTGGTCAATGCCAAGTAATCTCAAGAGGCCCAAAATTTTCTAAAAGTTCAATGATATATATCGATCCTAGAATATTAACAGTTGAAGTTGTGTCGATGAACAAACAGCTGGCTGTAGCACCGCCCAAAGTCGCTTTGAAATTGGAGAAAACTATATCTGATCACACCTGAATCTCGTAGATAACTAGACGCCAAGCCTCTGTGCGCGTCTCCTCCTCTCTTTCTGTCCCTCCCTTGACTCATTGTGGTCCAGATACCTCTGATCTGTGGTTTCAGTCACCTGACTCCCGTGCTCACCCCACCTTTCACACTTGCCTTTGTCTCCTACCATCACTGTCTGTGTCTCCAAGGGGACTGTTAGCCAACATCTGTTTTTCTTTCATCTGAGCTTTGCTTTCTCAGTTCTGGCCCCGCCCACCGCACTGCCGCACTCGGTGTCTGCAGCCTGGAGAGGAGGCCAGATTAGGCTGCAATGTGCCCAAACTCGTTTCTCCGCTTCCTTTTTCAACTTGTCCATGGACTCTCTTCTACTTCTGCATAACAGCAGTGCAGTTGGGATTCCTCTCAAAGGAGCATGTTCCTCTTTTCCTAAATAGAAGCAGCGTCAAAACAGCACCACACAGTGTCTATCAATTAATTACCTAATGAAGTGTTGTATGATTGACTTTGGTGTCATTTGATGGTTCTCTGGCGAGGCATATTCAGTTATACTTTTTTGTGTAATTAAAAGTCTCATTGTGTCGTCCTGCTCAGGATGAGGGTCCAAAAGCATCCCTGTTTGAACAACTGGAGGAGTTTCGTGTCGAGCCGCGGCAGCCTGAGGATGATCAGGTCTGCTCCGTCACCCACATGATACTTATAATGCTTTTGGTCCATGTCATCAATGTTTTGATGGAAAACTATTCCAATTTGTCAATGTCCACATGTCTTCCAGACTATGGATGGACTCATGGAGTGGTGGCAAACGGTGGAGGGTAAGTTATTCACAAAGATTTCTCAGCACTATCAAGCTTGCTGTCCAATTTCTTTCTGTTGGTCTACAGCCAACATTTCGGGAATACACTGTGATCTAGAACCAGAAAAATCCCAAGTGGTTCTCAAGTCCCATTTGGTGGAATTTTATGACAACACCACTAAGTTATCTTTTAAAAATTTTCAGCTTGGGAAGACACACCTCAGGAAGAGGACATGACAGAGAAAGAGGAGGCCAAGTAAGTGAAGGCATGACTTGGAAAGGCATGACTTTCACAGGAAATGGGCCCTTTAGATTTCATTAAACCTTCCTGTGAATGTTCTCTTCCAGGGCGTTTGCTTTGACGGCAGAGAAGGTGCAGAAAGGAATTCGTGTCTTCAATAAGCTTTTCACAGAGCGTGCTGAGAGTCTGTGGCAGCACGTCATTGACCTCAATGCCATTGCCGACGGCCTGGATAAGTTCAACAAGAACACCAAGATCGCCCAAATCACTGGTGGCTCTACCAGTGCCATTGGTGGAGTGGCCACCATTGCAGGCCTGGCCCTCGCGCCCGTCACCTTTGGGACCTCCTTGATCGTGACTGCTGTTGGCTTGGGCGTAGCCACAGCCGGTGGTCTGACCTCAGCTGGTGCGGGTATCTCCAACCAGGTCAACAACTCCATGGACCGCAAAAAGGTGGAGAAGATAGTAGAGGACTACCAGGAGAAGATAACAGACCTCAACAAGTGCCTTAAGTTCATCAAGCAGGGTATCGATAACCTGCGCAGGTTCGACCTGCTCAAGATGAAGGATCATGCCTACAACCAGGACTTCCCCGCCATCACATCCCGCTTCTATGAGGATGGCGCCATGGCAGGAAAAGCCATCCTTATCAATGCCAATGAGATCATGCGTGTGGTGCAAATCGCAAACGTGGCCGGTAGCACAGCAGCCAGAGCCGTACAGATTGCCAGCATGGCCACCGGCGTGCTCACAGGACTTTTCGTAGGAATGGACATCTACTTTGTGGCCAAAGACTCCAAAGAACTCAAGAAAGGCGCCAAGTCCGAGTTTGCAGCTAAAATCAGGGAAGTGTCTCAACAACTGCACGACGGACTGGTGGAGCTGAACGGGATTCACCAGGAGCTCCAGTCGACGAACACACCTCAGAACAATGAGGACACAGACAAAATGGACTCCGGGAAGAAAGAGGAGAAAGCTGAGAGCTCGGACGAAGATGAGATTGACCGCATTAAAAAAGCCATCAAGAAAGATATTGAAAGCCAAGAATATGTTTGAGCAGAACTTCAGCCTCCAGTAGAACCACTTTTAATCTAGATTTTAACTCCACGAAGGTTTGGGAAATTTAGTGGTCTCTTAAATGTTCTACTGCCCAAATGCCACATTGTTTTTTCATAAGATGCTGAGTTGTTAACTGTATTTTTGTGCGACTTTGCTCCGCATTATCTAGAACTTATTTATACTTTATCCTGTCGGTGTTCTTCAAGTATTTGTTCACACTGAAAACTCTGTGTCGGCACTGAAATCACCAGAATGGTTCAGGGATCAGTGCCTTCATAGTATCTAAAGCCTGTTTCCAGATCTTGGTTTTTTGGGCTTCAAAGCTGCTATGCAAATTCATCTCCCACTTCCTCAGTGGATCAGATAGAGGACATTTTAAAGTTACTGGACTTTTATAGCTTTGTGTTTTTGTTTGACCATTGTGATGTTTGTCAGAGTTACTACAAGAACAGTGATGATGATAATAATAATGTCAGATAATAATGTTCCTTTTGAAGCCACTGATGAGATAGGTACTTTTATTTTCATTTTAAAGAATATGCAAAAACTTTTTTCGTGTAATAGAGTAACAAAGAGGGTTGCAATGGACAAAAATCCTGACCAAAACCTAAACCATGATTATTATGATTCCATTAACATTTACATTTTTAACACTAAAAACTGCTTGTCATGAATTTTTTAACATAAGCTAGAATTTTCTGTTACTTCCTGTGAGGATCGCACATAAAAGACTACTGAGACCACTGACCTGTACTTTTGCAATAGAAAATGAATAAGGTCATAAATCTTTGTGAATTGATTTATCTGTTATCCATTTGTTAAGGTCAAGGACTACTTTCGGTGAACCTCTGAAATGAAATTATTCTTTTAACGTGCAATATGTGGTGAGTTCAATGTATGTGAAATTTACAGATATAAAGTAAAGGAAACTTCCCCATCACATCCTTGTGTTGAGTATATTCAGAATGTATGCAAATACAGTACTTAAATTCCGCAGTGCTAACTGCTACCTTCAGAAATGATGTTTACACAGGAGTTGAGATAAATTTGCTTTTCAGCATTGCCCTTCAACAATGTTTACCTTTAGTCTGCCACTGACATATTAAGTGGAGCACAGTCAGGTACCTGCAAACCTCTCCATCTGCAGAGTGCCCCTTCCTTATCATTCATGATTTCCATTGCATTGTTCATTTTCCATTGTCAACAAAATTTGGACCTCTAAGCAGATGTAAAGTTTGTCACATGGGTTGATATGTTCAGTTTGCTGCTTTCACACAGTGCTGTTTGCCAATGGATTGGAGAAACATTATATTTTGCCCTTGGATACGATAGATTAAACTTATACATCTACAAAGGAATTTGAATAAACAATTGTTCCATTAAATGAACATTTTGCTGATGTGTGCGCAACAGCATTTTTACGTCCTGGGATCAACATTTGTTGTAGGTTATCTCCTCGTCCTTCATCCCTTCTGTCTTGAGGAGAGACACAGTCTGCTTGGTCCGGGTCCCATGACAACACTGCTGACTGATGACGAAGTCTGTCCAATACAGTAATAACATAGCACATTTTGGTATTAGCATTTCTGAGTCAGATTCTGATGGCGGATATTTTTACACCCAATCTCTCTAGCAGTGTGTTTCTCCAAGGGCCGGTGAAACCGGTGAGTCAGAGTGACTCCAGCTGATAAACACGTTTTAGCTGGTGCACACCTAGTGACAGGTAAGGCTGACCGTGGCCCCGCCCCCTCCCGAGGTGCGCCCGTACACGGACAGGCACTATCACACTTCGCTACACATCCTCGGCCCGCGACAATCAGGTGAGACGCAGAATAAGCGTCCTCATATATTCATTATTTGACATGAAAGCTGAAGTCATTAGACAAACTGACGGCCAAATGTATTCAAAGTAAATGTTTTAGACATGCGGCGTTTGGGGTTAGTCGAGATACAGCTCTACCTGTGGATGGTGCTGCATTCATGGTTTTCGGAAATATATGCATCCCCTATGTGCCCTTTATTCATATGATTCCTATAAGATGAACATGTGATACAATCTTTACATTTAGTAAATGACTGAATTTGACATTACTCAACTGACTAGCTTTTCCTCTCGCCTCCACATTGCACGATTTACTACGTAAATTTTAACGATAAGTAATCTCGTCTCACTAATGCCCAAAGACTAGCTCCACTTTTGTATTTCTGTCCTTGCATGATCACAGTTTGGTGTTTTGTCAGTATCATATTGGTAACGATACTTCCAAGAAAACATCAAATATGTTATTGTATTCAAACTATCTGCTTTACAGAATAACACACTGAAAAGCAAACTTGACAAAAAAGCATACAAATGCACAGTACAAAAGAATTTGTAACCATGCAACCGTGGTTCACTAAGGTGGGAGTAATATGGTGGTATTAATTCATACCAGATCAGGTTGATTAAAAACTTGTAGGATCCAGAATCGAGGTGTTAAAGGGGTTGGCATGTGGAGTATTCAAAATCGGAGTGCTTAGTGAGTCCCTGAACGCACCCGTCTTGTAGATGTTGCGGGTGTGGTTAAACTCCATTGGGGATGTTTGTAGCAACGAAGGAGCAAAATACGCAATTTTCAACACTTTTAAAGCTCCACACTAGGTGATAAGGAGTCGCGCACAGCCTGTGGACGTTGGTAGGTAACGAAAGACTTTGAATGTGAAATTCATGCGTTAACATGAACAGCCGCGGTGACAGTTTATCTTATCTTAAGTTTTGTTGTATTTCAGATGTTAGCTTGACGTTTTTCTTAACATGTACCTCCTTTCATTAGTTAAATTAAAACGGTCTTGTGTAAGTTTCACAGCTTTTTATGTGTAAGCAGCACGTTTTTCACCCGTTGCGCTTTTTCCTCAGAACTTGGCTTTGACGTTATCAGTTGGATTTGCACAGATATGAGAGATTCCCTGCCATTGTTAAACGCTTTTACCACTCTGAAAACGTCACTAAAATCAGCGTCTACCGCATTTATCCGGGTGGCACATTTAATGTTTAATCATTCAATGTTCCCCGTGATTATTCAGTGTGAGGTGATACGTTGAAATGTTTTGTTCACTAGTTCTCACCTGGCAAAGGTGATTTCCTGAATTTCCCACAAGAGCGCCCATCATTTATCTGTTTACCTGGCATCAGATTTCCTAGGGATGAACAGGTTTTTGAAAAATGTCTCTGGTGACCAGTTCGTTGACTTTGTCCTTTTGGGGATGGAACTGGCATGATAAGAGAGGACACTTTCGGCTGGAATATCTATTAAACCTGGTGAATCTTTTCACTCTTGTTAGTGCACTGGTGCCATTGTAGATTTTGAATTCATTTTAGGTGCCTTATCTCTGATACCCTGAAACTCTGCCCTTTGTATCAACAGTTTCTTTAACTACCATATTTCTAATCATATTACGGACACATTTTGAAGCTGTTGCTGATGCTGTTGTGCATATTCTTTTGTTTATTTTATGGTTGCATACCTGTACGCTTTTCTGTCACATCATGGCTTTTTAGTTGTAATATAAGGATTTGGATTGAGATTGCTTATGTGGTAGAGAGCAGTTCATTAGTGTTATGAGCCCAATTTTCAGCCTTTTCAACTCTATCTGCCTCAACGCTACATCTTTATCTCTCAGAAAGATGAATAATTTCTGTCATTTCACACTTTGCCCCCAGTGTTGTTGCGGCAGGCAGGATGGAGCAGAGTATGATTAGGCCAGATGTCAAAAAGAAGCCTAAGCAAGTAAGAATTGCGTCCACAAACACAGAATTAGAACCTCAAGGTGCACATGTACTGTTTACAAGGTATTTAGGTAATTAGGAGGGTAAGTAGGCACTTTACTGATGTGTTTATTTATTATTGATCCAAGAAATGCAAAGCCCCAGCAGCTCAAAGGATTTCTCAAATCAAAGCTGGGAGGGAAGTAAATTAAGCATGCAGATATTGGTAGCTAGATACATCACGTATCTTATTTTGTCCTGTCTTATTTTATCTTATTGGATGGTTGCTCTCCTTCACAGCCTATACCCCCTCCAAAGCCTACTGAGGTACAGTCACAAACTCGGCTCAGACAAAACATGTGTGCTGTCACTGATGTCAAATGGTCGTAACCACCCTTATCCTGTGTAAATTAATCCAGGTAAACGGCAACAATCCTGTGAGACAACAGAGACCAACGCCTGTGGTACCTCCACGGGCCAAAGATGCTGTATGCACATTTGTACAATATATATCTGTTATTAGTATTAGTGTCTCATTGTTTCATTTCAAGTCTAAAGTCTGATTTTAAGACTATTGTGTGTAGTGTTCTTTTGTTTTTTATAAATTATAATTGAAATGTTTTCATGAACATTGGCAAAATACCGGAAATGTTAAATCTGTAAGTGTCTGTGAATGCACTGAAGTTTTAGTGTGCACGTTCTTGTTCTCCTATTGTGATTTTAAAAGATACTACATTTTGTTATCGATGGTAATTGTGATTGGGGTTTTTTTCTGTCTAGGAACTCATCAATACTCAGTACAGAATGAGGATGAAAGCACAGGCCAGCAGTGAGGTTTGTGTTTTTTGTGTGTGTTTTACAGAATATCAAATCAATGTCATCCTGTGGGATATAAAGTCCATGTGAATTTCCTACTCAATAACTTATTATCTGATAAGCATATATGATACATACTGTTGTGCGACACATTTTTGACATTTTGTGATATATATGACGTTGTCCCTCACTTAGTTTGTTAACTTTACATCGGTCTTGTCATGGCTTTGTGTCCTCTCACATCTCACAGTGCGCACCCTTTTCATTCGCATATCAGACTAAAGGAAAGTTTGTACAAGCAGTCGTGAAAGAGAAACCCATGCAATCCCATCCAGGCCCTCAAAAGTGTCAGAACACCTGCTTCCAATGTGATACTCATCCTGCCAGTATTCACTGTTTCATGTACAGAATTTCCTAGCTTTACTATAACACCAGTTTGAAAAGGAAAGACTCACAACATTTTGGTCATATTCATGATTTTTTAAAATTTCTATTTATGTAACTTGAGCTAAGAGGTGTATTGGTGTGAGAATTCTTGTGTGTGAAGTCTGTGGTTTTACTGAATGCATCTGCTTCACAGAAAGTTTTTATTGTTGTTTTCTTTGTGTGTGTGGCAGCAGGAACTAAATACTTCAGCAAAACAACAAAGCCTTCACAAGAAGACTGGGAACACACCGGTATACAGACACAAAACAGACACACGCATTCAAAAAATACCAAATGTCATGTTCCTCCATTGTCTACAAAACCATCACTTTTCATTCTTCCTCTTCCCCATGAGGACCCTGGAGAAGCTTCTGCGTTTACCAAAGATCAAATTGATTTCAGAAAGGTATTTCCACCATCATTCTTGTTGTTGCTTGACACAGTCTCGGTTATCAATTTTATTTACCCTCCACGTTTTTTTTTTTTTTTTTTAACAATTGATACCAGGCAGAGAATCAGTCTATCGTGAGTGGAATGTTCCGGAGGAGCCAGAAAGAGAAAACTCCTAGTTTCACTGTGAGAGACTCTCTTCCCTCTGCTTGTCACAGAGTTCAATCACAACAACACACAGCCTGTTGTAACCCCGTGGTAGTGAGCCAAATCATCACTGGGGTTGCCATGGTTATGTGTTGGTGATTCAATTGGTCAGCAGCTCATCAATCTGTTTTGAGTGTTTCATCAACAGTGACACATTAATTCCAGGATACATACCTGTTTATGTGTCAGACTCTGCCTGCATATGATTGATGAAACCTTTGCAGTATTAGATGACTGATGAATATTTAGGCCAGCGAAGCAATTGACAGGGTTAGAAGTTATAGCAAGTAACGCGACTGTTCCTCTTCCTGTAAGAGCTACGTTTCTGCCACGAACAACAAAGAAGCCGAAAGGGACAACGAAGACGCCCCAGCTGAACAGGCCACTGGTCGTAACAAGGTATTTGGCCTGACGGGAGTAACGAAGGCCCTCACGCCGACACCAAAGGTATTCCACAGTAACCTGCATAAGCATTATCACACTTTTGGAAATTTTGTAAGGTACATAGATCTATGATGTCAGCAAATCAATCAACAGTGTTTCTCTTTATTGTTGATATGAACTGTGTATGTGCAATTTATTGTATGTATCCCAACACATACAGTATGAACACTTGTGAGTCATTTTCAAATTCCAGATTTAGCAATCAGATTCTTTCCATGCTTAGTAGAATCATTTGAAAACATCAGTGAAAGTGTATTTATTTTGCCTGGTTATTGTTGTGATAGGTACACCTCAACAACATGATAGCAAACTATATTGTCAGACGATGAAAATGAATATCTCCCTGTGATGATAATATGATGTTGATTGTGTTGTGCGTACATCAGGCTGTAACAGAAGCCGGTCCAGATGGCAGCACGGAGGCAAGGGGCTCAGCAAAGGAGCAGAGTACAGAAGATACCAAACAAGTAGGAGATTATACTTTTCACCCACAAACACGTTCTGCATAAATGACATACAGTTAAAAGCAAATCATCTTGTTGGCAGGGAAACTTCTTCACTGGAATCCTCAAAAAATCGAACAAACCTTCAAATGAAACACAAGAACAGGTGAGAGACAATCTTGGATTAGGAAGTATATGTGAGCATTTTATAGTTCTATGGTATAACATAACGCCATTAATACAAACATCTATGTTCAGTATATGATAACGGTACAATTGAATTACAGATAGTTTGTTTTCCCAACCTCAGAAATCAAGTGGACTCTGCCCTTTAAACGGGGGGTTGGCAAAGATGTTGACAAAAGGTATAAAAATATAGCAAGAAATCCATCCCTGATGTCTTTTCCCCTCTCAGGAGAATATCTCTGCTCAGAAGAATCTGTCTGCCAGCAATGACAGCCTGTCTGAGAGCAGCAAGGTGAGCTGCTCTGCTCATGAATCTTTTATAAATGAGCCTGGAAACCCTGTTTACCATAAGTTCTATTGTGATGCACTGGGAAATCCTGTTTGTTTCTGTCTGTCCCAGGAGAAGGGAGGAATAGGAGCTTTCACAGGCATGTTCAAAAAGGCTCCTAAAGCTGCCAAAGCTGCTCAGAACGACGAGGTAACACGTTAACATGACACCGCCAGGCTCCTGAGCACCTTGATCACACTACCCCGTAACACACTACCTCGTCATCTCAAAGTTTAAGTACTTCCAAAAACTCGATTGAGGCCGCACAGAGGAGCAGAGCTCCTTATGCAAAACCTACCCTACAACATTTCTCGCATAGGCAAGACGGCATGATGACAAAGAACCCAGCTGACTGCAAATACCAAATTATGTCCTACTTTTCCCGCAAGAAGTACTCGATGCGTATGAGCAACTAGTACGTCAACACCCCCCTCCACACCATCCACTGTGGCTGTGTGTAGAGCAACATTTGTGGGCTGCCTTCTCCCCAGCCTGGCTTGTCGTAACATGTCGGCCCTCGTCCCAGCAAGGGAGTTGGAAGCCTGATCTAAGGTGGTAAACAAAGCCAAAGAGCTGACGTCAATTGTTGCCTCTCGTCATGTGAGGATGACAAGGATCTGCCGTACCTGGCTTTGACTTCCCTGTTACAACTTTTTTATGGTTCAGAGTTGGGCGCTCAAATTAAAATTTAGGGATTACAACAATGCTAGCCAAGCTAACCCAATGCATTTTTACACACTGACGTTTCCAACACATGAAATAGATAATGACTGGATTATGCTCTTATGCTCCTCAGTTGTCACAGAGTGAGTTGTCAGCCAGCAATGAAAATCTGTCCGATAACAACAACACAAAGGTAACACTGCCAATGTTTCACTGGGAAATTTATGAGCCTCATATTTTCCATTGTACAACTTCAAGGCTTTAAATTGAAGTGAACGTTTGTTCGATCCCATGCTATTCATGCTATTTGAATTGTTTGTATTTGACACCTATAAATGTTCCTTTGTCTAGAGGGAGAAAGGTGGCGTGCTCAGTGGAATGTTCAAGAAGGCATCCAAACAACCAGAGGGGGAACAGGTAATATAATGTACATATAAATGATATGATATAAGTTAGTCTATTGTGAAATTATGCCTAATCGTGTATTTATCGATGTCTAATCTAATTTGCTTCACAATGTCATCATCGTTATTCACAAATGTAAAATTATCAACACCAATGAACATTACAGAAATGTAAATTGTGTTTCACTGTTTAGTTTTCGGGAATTAGTGTGGCATTGCAGCCATGTTTATGATGTAGCACATCTTTTTCAGGATGAGTTGCAGGACAGCAAGAAGTCTACCAGCATGGAGAGTTTACCCGGGAACAAGGTGTGTACGACTCCACTTGTCAAGTCATATGCGACAACAATTTGGTGCTAATTCCACTGTCACTGTGTGTGTTCTTCAGGAGAAAGAGTGGCTGTTCAGCGGGCTTCTTAAAAAGACGGCCAAAGCTAAGGAGAAAACAGCATCACAGGTAAGTGCTGGCCTGCTGGACAGATCTTTCTGCTGTGATGAGGTCACTGTTGTGGTCACACCACAAAATGCTTATTATTCTCCTCTCAGGAAAATCTTGCGGCACAGGAAGAACTTTCAGCCAGTAATGAAAGCCTGTCAAAGGACAAGGTGAGAGAAGTTCTTCCTCCACTGGTGGAAATGTTTCCTGTGTGTGTTACAGGGAAATCACTTTACCATGATTATTTTCCGTACAACTGATTACATACAGTCAGTAACTAACATATAAGACATGATTGATGAATTCACATGCGAAGAGATGAGCTGACCAGGTTCCTTCATCAGAAATAACTGTGTCTGATTAATCGTGTCATTATGAACAAACTCCAATCCCAATTTGATTTTTTTTCCTTTTTCCCAGGATGAGTCTCGGCACCAAAACCTCTCAGCCAGCAACGAGAGTTTGTCAGACAAAAAGGCAAGTAGCAAAATAAATCCTCGTCTATAAAAGGCTTAAAATCATTGTCTAAGGATTTTTGTTTTGTAAGTCTCCCTCACTTATTTTTGTGCATCAGGAGAAAGGAGGGATGTTCAGTGGATTCCTCAAAAAGACACCGAAACCACCTGCTGAAAGGAAAACAGCACTGGTGAATATTTGCTTGGTTTGCAAATCCAAAGGTCCCATTCAATTTTAATCATGGAATTTATCACTTTTATTTTTTCAAATGTTTCAGGGCAAAGATGCAGATTTCTCAGCCAGTAACGAAGACCTCTGTGAGAGCACCACTACAAAGGTGAGGGTCACAACATTTTCTTTACAAAATAAACTCCAAGTCTCTTTTTTCCTGTTTTCCAATAAGGCATCATTTGTCTTTCAGGAGAAAAATATTTTCACCAACATTTTTAAGAAGCCTCAGAAACCAGCAGATGGTGCTGCAGCAGATAAGGTACATTATTTTGGATGTCTTGAAATTCTTTGCAGTGTCTGTTGATGTTTAGTGGTGCTCTTCTTTTGGGCTCCAGGACAAAGAGTCTCTGCACAGCGACCTGTCCACCAGCTCAGACAGTCTGACAGAGAACAAGGTAAACATCCCATCAGCACTGCAACGTCCGACATGCACACACACACACACACACGGCGATGTGGGTTTCTCTGTTCTCCAAAGTGTGCGTCTGGAACTGAAAGGACTTGCAACAAACTGGTCTGTAGGGAGCTTCGATTTGAATAACGATGATGTAATTTTAGAGAAGTATCTTGTCAAACTGGTCTGTAGGGAGCTTCGATTTGTATAACGATGATGTAATTTTGGAGAAGTATCTTGCTTTGAAAAGCCGACGCCAAAGTTGAGAAACGGGGGCACATGGAGAGACGTCGTCAAAGTTAGCAGTTTCTTTTTGTTTTTAGGAGAAAGGAGGTGCCCTCAGTGAGTTTTTCCGAAAAGCCTCCAGACACGCAAGCAAACAAGTCACAGAGGAAGTAAGTGAGATCCTCTTTTCTCACTCTCATTTCCCATCTCAATCTTTAGTTTGGGATTTGCAGGTTTTTATTTGTGAAAATGAGTAGTTTCCTGAAGGTTTAAATCTGCAAGCCCATCCATAAAAATATATTTAGCTTAGCTGAATACATTCAACTGGGCTTCAGATATATTCAACCATACATAGCTATACTCAGATGTGCCACTGTGTTAATACAGATATTTTGAGATTAACAGATTTGTCACCACAAATTTCAAAATAAATGTTACATTTTCCAGGATGAACTGCCGGACAAGGAACTGTCAGCCAGCAGAGAGAATTTAGCCGAGAATAAAAAGGTTGGTGAAAGTGAAAATGCTCTTTTTTTTTAAAATTATATGCTATCTTAACCTCTGCTGGTAACTGTCTCTTACCAGGAGAAAGGGGCTGGTCTGTTCAGCGGACTCCTCAAAATCACCCCCAAAGCATCTGGAGAGAAGATGGAGGTGCCTTTCAATGTTTGTGTAGTTGAAATATACAGAAACTTGACATATTTCCACTCCTTGTTATCTTATCAAAGTGCCTCTCTGTGTTTAAGGACAGAGACACTGAAGATGAGCTATCGGCAAGCAACGACGACCTCTCTGAGAAGAGCGAAGCTAAGGTAAGCAGCAAACCCCATTTCCTCTTGTCCAAAGTTCAACATTCAGAGAGAAATATCTGCAACACTGAATAATTTCCATAGGAGAAGAAAGTCTTTGGTGGCATGTTTAAGAAGCCCCAGAAACCAGCAGAGAGCACTACTGGGAACAGGGTAAATTGATAAAGCACATTTGAGGTTAGAGATGCAGAGAATGGACTAGATATTGATTGACAATTTCCTGGTGTTCTAAAAAGGAAAATGATCGTGAGATGAGTGATGACAAGCAAACGTCTGACAATCTAGCAGAGGTGCCAAAGGTACTAATGTCTACAAACAGCTACCATTTGTCTGATCGCAAATAACACACAATTACAACTTTTACTTTTGGTTCTTTTTTGACTTCACATCTGCTTTTTTTTGTACTCGGCAGAAGAAAGGAGGCCTAGCAGGCATATTCAAAAGGTCAAACAGCCTTGAGAACCTGCTTAACAGTGAGGTCAGTAAGTTGATGTCACTGTTGCATCACTGTGTCACTAATTGATATTATTCGTCATCATGGTCTCACCAGTGGTTCTAAATAAGTTGTCACATTTTACTCATCAGGAGAAAGGTGGTCTGTTCAGTGGACAACTAAAGAAACCTCCTAAAGCCTCTGAGGACGAGGCAGAGGTGAGCCTACTGCTGCCTCCATCACTTCAGTATCTTGTGTCACTCATCATAACTGGCCGGTCATTTTTGGTCTTCAGAGCAAAGACACAGAGAAGGAACTCTCAGCGAGCAACGACAGCCTGAATGAAAATGTCAAGGTACCACTAGTAATCTGAAATACCTCAGCTCTGAGACAGTCATGAAATACTTCAATCATTTCTGCACTACACAAATTTCCAATGAATGATAGATTTCGGTGAAGGTGTTGGTAGACGATGTAATTTCTCTTTTTGCCTGTCGCTTAGGAAAAAGGTGTTTTCAGTGGAATGTTTAAGAAGGCCAATAAACCAGCAGGTGGCACCGCTGGAGATGAGGTACACTGAGGAACTGGTGAAATATGGAATCTGAATATGCAACAACTGTTCATTGTAACTCCTTCCCACACTATGTCCAAGGGGTCTGCCAACATGGACAAGAAGTTATCCGCCAGTGCTGACAATCTGTCAGTTGAGAGGACAGGGGGATTTTCTGGACTTTTCAAAAGATCCCCCAAACCAGTTCCTCGCTCTGCTGTGAGTGAGGTGACAAAAACTTTCAAATGTTCTTTAATTTTGTTGAGAACATTAAAGCATCGTGAACTGCTCACCAGACGTTTGGTAGATGTAAGGTTTTGCTGTACCTCTTCTTAGGATCCTCTAACTACCAAAGATTTTCCAATCGGTAGATGTGACAGCCTCCCTGACCTCTCTGTGGTGAGAATCAACCCCGCTAGACGCTGGTAGGATTTATTTAGCCTACAACTGTCACTTGTTCATTCATTTTCAGGAGGAAGGCTCTCCGGCTAGTGAACTGGTGGCCAGCAATGACAGCCTTAACGAAGTTACAAGCACCGCTAAGGTAGGTCGTGGTTAATAATCTAGTAATTCCTTCCTCGTGTTAGACTCATGTTAAGTTTCACATTCCTCGTGACGGCAGGAGAAGAAAGGAGGCTTCAGTGCGATGATGAAGTGGAAGTCCAAAGCTGCAGATGAGCAGGTACAGAGAGCATCATTGCAGAGACAGGAGTTGAAGTGTTTTGACTCGTGTGGAGTTTTGAAACATAGGGATACAAATCTGTCTCACTGTTGCAGGAGAGCGCAGACACAAAGCCGCTGCAAGGGAGCCGACTGAAACGCACCAAGACCATCACAAGGAAGACGAGAGTGAGTTCTGTCATGTGAAGCGATGCATTCATGCAATTCCATATCGTTGATACACTCTAGCTTTCAGCTGTGATCGTCATTGTTTTTGTTTTTTCCCCACCTCAGGTTGTGTCTTTCAGAGTTAAAAAAACACTCCCCAGAATGTTCAGTGCAACCTCACAGGTATTGCTGCCTTCCCATCTCACTTTTTTTCCACTCTTCCTTTTTGCCAATTTCAGTTGTTACTTTGTCTCCATCCACACTGTTACTACATGCTCAGTGATTACATGCTTTGCTCCCTTGTTCCCCACCCCAGAACAATAAATTGGAGGACATTGCTGAGACCATGGAGCTGCAAGAACTCACCCCAGCAGAGGTTGGCACGAGTGTCTCAGACAAGGTGTTTGTGACACCTGCTGCTGTGGAGCATCTAAACATCACAGCTGACATTTCTGACAGGCTGTGAATGTGGTGCTTTGCTCAGCAGCAGAACTCATTCTGTGTATCAGACAATCACATGATACTTAAAAAGGGTCTCATACATTCTCACAACATGGCAGAAAATAGTGTTATTGCAATCACACCCTGAATGCAATTTCGGGGAAATTGTATTTTTCTACAGAATGATACGATGCTATGATCCTGTGCTTCATGAAGTGGAGAGCTTATAAACTTATTCACTCATTTGTGCGTTTTTCAGGGGAACACAGTAGTGATTCAGCCTGTGGAGATGGCGCCATTCCCAACTGAGGGCAACCCGCTAGAGTCTGAGGAGGTCCGCTTGTTTTTGAATTTGCGTGTTTGTTCACATTTTTGTTAACATTTCGGTGTAAGCTGTAACTGCTCTCGTTGGCTTCTCGCAGGAAGATGATGGCCTACTGGAGTGGTGGAAAACAGTCGAAGGTGAGCCTGGCTTTCTATTCAAGTTGGCGTTATGAAAATATGTTTAGATTTTTTTCAGTTTTTTGCTCCTTCTGTCTGGGATACTGGGGCCATAACAAACTTAATGCCGCCTTTGCAGGATGGACAGAGTGGAACGAGACATCTAATTTCCAAGAGGAGGATAGCGCCATGTAAGCACAAATGTCACACAAACTCTTCGACTCTTCATCAAATGTTGTGTCACACATTTGTACAGGATGCCTTCTGAAGAAGGCATGTAAGTGCATTGTTTTTCCCAAATGATCTTGAGAAAAGTTATTGTCCATGTTGTCCTACTGAGACTGGTTAATCATCATGGAGGGGCAGTAGAGTGGTGGACAGTCCAGTCAAAGTGTGGAGTTATTCACCTCTTTGGATTATTTAAATTGAACGGATCTTTAGTGTTCAGGCCTCCCATTCTTTTCCCTACAGGGCCGTAGAGGAGGCAGCCGACCGTGTCTTCATGGCGGCCCGCCTGTTCGTACACCTTTTCAACCAGCAGGGGGCAACCTTACAGCAGCACATCTTGGAGCTCCTGGCCCTGGCCGATGCCGCCGACCTGTTCCACAAAAAGACGGTTCAAGCCGCGGTGGGCGGGGGCGTTGCCAGTGTTGCCGGCAGCGTTGCCACCATCACGGGGCTCATACTCGCCCCCTTCACCTTCGGCGCCTCCATCATCGTCACGGCTGTCGGCATCGGGGTAGCAACAGCCGGCAGCATCACCTCTGCAACTGCCAACATCACTGATACGGTTCACTCAAATATGGACCGCAAGAAAGTGGAGAAGATGATCCAGCAGTACCAGGACGACATCAAGGACATCAGAGAGTGTTTGGAGTTTGTACAAGTAAGGGAGAGGAGGAAAATTTCCTTTGGTCAGGGGCAGCACAATAGTTTTCCGCTTTTCAAATATTGGTTTCTAATTTTTTACGTCAAGTTTCACTAGTACTGACATATTATCATTCTAACAGATGTCGTTGCGTTATTAATAATCGTATAGGGTTGATTTCATTAGGTAGGCAGAAATTTTGTTGATCCATCGATCTAATGATCCAGGAAATTAAAATACAAGTGCAATAGATTTCTAAAATTTAGACATTGACTTCAAGAACGTAAAGAATACACCACAGAGCCGTCTGTCCTTACCGTGGCCTTTCTGTCTGTCTTCCCCAGGAAGGTATGGACACACTGCAGGAATGGGACTTTGAGAAGTACTCTGAGAGCGCTGCCAAGAAAGCGTTGAACCACAACATCAAGCACGTGATGAAGGAAGGGGGTCGAGCGGGCAAGGCCCTGATGATCAACACGGACAAGCTCATCAGCACGGTGCAGGTTCTCGGCGCTGCGGGCGGTGCCGCCAAAGCTGCTCAGGCTATCAGCGTCACCACTGGGGTCATGTCAGCTCTCTTCCTGGCCTTGGATGTTTTCTTCTTGGCCAAAGATTCGCACGAGCTGCGCAAAGGTGCCAAAACCAAATTTGCCTCCAAAATTCGCCAAGTCTGTAAAGACCTTCAGGACGGTCTCCTCGAGCTGAATAAGGTGAAATGTCAGCTGCAGAAGACTATTGATGGCATTGAGTTGGAGGAGTACGAAGAAATTGAGGAGGTGGAAGAGGAGGTGGAGGACGACTTGGAATCGGACCCGGCCAAGCTGGCAGAGCTGGAGCAGGAACTGGACCTGTTGGAGGAGAAGCTGGATAAGAAGGCCGAGGAGGCACCGCAGAAAAATAACCCAGTAGAGACAGATCCTTCGGAAAGTAAGAGAAACGGCAAGGAGAAGGAAGGCAACAAAGAAAACAGTCAGCAAGAGGAAACAGCAGACAAACCTGAGGAACAAGAGGGGAAAAAGGATGCCAAGAAAGAGGAAAAGAAAGAAAATAAGGAGACTGGCGATGAGGGCACTGACAAAGCAAAACAGGAGAAAAACAAAAACAGCAAAGAAGACGCAACCTCGCAGGTTTCAAATGCGACATGGGAAAAGGCAGTGAAGAGAGAGAAGGACGCGGAGGACCTGAGAGCAACTGAAGAAGAGAAAAAGGAGATAATGCTGGAAAAGCCAACAGAAATTTCGAAAGTAAAACAAAGGATGGAGGAGATTGAAAGAGGAGGCAAGAGTGACAAAGCCCAGGAGAAAGGACGGTGTGGTTGGGGTGACGTTAAAAGAGATGAAGGGGTGAGCTCGGAACACGTCAAGAGTGACAAAGACGAAAAGAGCAAGAGCAACAGGGAGAAAGTGAGAGCGATGGCGGAGACACACAAAGAAACGCCAGAGAGAAAAGAGAGGAGGGATAAAGAGGAGCAGAGGAGCCCAAGAGGACACAGCATCAGGAGCGAGGGAGACCGAACCAGTGAAAGAAAAGAGGTAGAGACAGGCGAGAGAGGATGGAGGGAGAGGAGAGCGGAAATGACGTGGGACCACGAGAAGGATATCAAGGAGAGAAGAGAGAGTAAGACGACAAGAGCGGCACAGTGGGAAAAAGAAACAGGAGGCAGACACGTGAGGAAGGAATCGTCCAACGCGAGGCCAGCCAGGAGCCACCACTCGCAGCGGGAGTCGAGGAGCAGCAGGGAGGAGGAGGTATCGCAAGAGGACACGAGGAGACATCACTCAGGGAGGGAGCGGAGGAAGGAGGGAGGAGAGGACAGCAGAGTGGCAAGCATGAGGAAGCAGTTTGAGAGGGAGGGAGGGGAGACGGAGAAGAGAAGAGAGGAGGCTCACAGCCGACGGTCAGAGAGAGACAAGAAACGGGGTGATGGAGACCGAGAGCGGGAGTCCACCAAACACAGAGGCACCAGCGTCCTGTTGGACGATGGACTGTATATTTAATTCCGGGCTGTTTGCAGTTTAACCACTGGGGGGCGAGATGACATGCACACTACCCAGAATTGTGAATGTGGACTCACCTGAGGAACCCGCTCAATTGTGGCACCTCCTCAACTCAGATTACATCTCTGCCATCGTCGGCGGAATCTCTCAGGGCTCTTCCAGGACTTTGTTTTCAATCCGGCTTTGGACGATTAGAACCTCAAATCAGTTTCTTTCAAAATGTGTCATGGAGAAAATTGCTGTTTTTGTCCAAGGGAAGGAAGCATCTGCTTATGCTGTGACGATCCAGCATGGACAATAATCCACCCTGGAGCTTTGTGGATTCTTCTATCCTTTTTTTCAACCACTACCATCAATATGTTGTATTTTTGAAACCTAAATATTTCTTCCTCGCAAAAATAATGGTAGTGTTTACGCTCTCAGAGTACTGTGTTGCTCTTATGCCTATGAGTCGTGTTGTGCTTTATTTTTGTTTGGAGACACTCAGGAATAATAGACTACAGCTGTCACCGTGTCAAGCCAAAAAGAGCTACTGCAAATATCCTAGACTGGGATGTTCCATCTCTGCCGAACAAATCGTAGCTATGTCAGAAATAGGCTGCTCAACAGATCTTTCACCTTGTGCACTTTAACCATGTCTGTGTTCTCGGGTTTGCTCTTAAGATATGGCCTTTCAATGTTACTGTGGCTGTCAAAACAGGTCTTGTACTTCTATAGCCATTTCGGTGTTCTTTTAGGACGTATGTCTTTTGTCAGATTTTAGGTCACTTTTTCTATGGGTCAATGTCCTCTTCTATGGTGTTGGTGCTGTGTATAAATTGTTTTTTAAAATTTTATACTGTTTATTACTACTGCAAATGTTACCCTTCAACCCCAATAAAAGCCAAAACAAAAAGGCATATAATTCCTTGCACTGAACGTTTTGCTTGTTTGGTCGCGTTTACTCAGCTCTGTCATCTTTTCAGCAGGTCCCCCAGAAACTTGTCCTCTTTGTACTCTGCGACTCGGTGGTATGAACTCATAGAATTGCCCCAAAAAGCAACAATCCATAGAATTTCGTGTTAATAGCGTGCCGGAGTGAC